>JACXGM010033926.1:0-12131 GCA_016801145.1 Umbra pygmaea
TATCAACACTATTAACACACACATAAATACACCCAGAAACACATTTAGAGTACCTTACACTATAAACACTACTAATACACACACATAAATACACCCAGAAACACACCTGGAGTACCCTACACTATCAACACTACTAACACACACATAAGTACATCCAGAAACACACCTGGAGTACCTTTCACTATTAACACTACTAACACACATATAAACATACCCAGAATCACACCTGGAGTACCTTACACTATCAACACTACTAACACACACACACATAAATACACCCAGAAACACACCTGCAGTACCCTGCACTATCATCACTATTAACACACACTTAAATACACCCAGAAACACAGTTAGAGTACCTTACACTATAAACACTACTAATACACACACATAAATACACTGAGAAACACACCTGGAGTACCCTGCACTATCAACACTACTAACACACACATACATACACCCAGAAACACACCTGGAGTACCCTACACTATCAACACCATTAGCACACACATACATACACCCAGAAACACACTTAGAGTACCTTAGACTATAAACACTACTAACACATACACATAAATTCACCCAGAAACACACCTGGAGTACCCTGCACTATCAACACTACTAACACACACACACACACACATAAATACACCCAGAAACACACTTAGAGTACCTTACACTATAAACACTACTAACACACACATAAATACACCCAGAAACACGCCTGGAGTACCCTGCACTACCAACACTATTAACACACACATAAATACACCCAGAAACACACTTAGAGTACCTTACACTATAAACACTACTAACACACACATAAATACACCCAGAAACACACCTGGAGTACCCTGCACTATCAACACTACTAACACACCCAAAAATACACCCAGAAACACACCTGGAGTACCCTGGACTATTAACACTACTAACACACACATAAATACACCTAAAAACACACCTGGAGTACCCTGTACTATCAACACTACTAACACACAAAGAATTACACACTCAGAAAAGAAGGTATGGGAATGTACCTAAAATGGTACAAAGCTTGTCCCTGGGCTTATACCCTACCAAAGTATTAATATTGTACCCTTTGGCATGGGTCCATATTTTTACCATTGATCTTTATATGTCTAATGGTACACTCGCCCTGTTTACACGAGGACACTGGCAGGTGAAAACTAAAAAATAGTTAATCAGATGTGCCTTTCATTTAGATGGCAACAACGTTTTTTGGCCTTAAATTTCAAAAAAGTTAAACCACCCTCCAGAGTGGAAATGTTAAAAACACACCTGGAGTACCATGTATTATCAACAATACTAACACACACATAAATACATCCAGAAACACACCTGGAGTACCCTACACTACCAACACTACTAACACACCCAGAAATACACCCAGAAACACACCTGGAGTACCTTACACTATCAACACTACCAACCCACAGACATAAATACGCCAAGAAACACACCTGGAGTACCCTGCACTATCAACACTACTAAAACTTTTGGCATGGGTCCATATTTTTACCATTGATCTTTATATGTCTAATGGGACACTCGCCCTGTTTACACAAGGCCACTCGCAGGTGAAAATATAAAAATATTTAATCAGATGTGCCTTTCGTTTAGATGGCAAAAGCGTTTTTTGGGCTTAAAAATGCAAAAAAGTTAAACCACCCTCCAGAGTGGAAATTTTAAAAACACTGTAGCAAAGTCTGCACCGATCTGCTTTTGGTGGCTCTCGTCGCGTATGCGTTTACATCACAGGCATGCTGAAGTACAGGAAAATAACAACAAACATGTCAGATTATTTCCATACGTCGGACCTTCAAGTTGCTCTAGCAGCTCTGATAAACATACAAGAGTCTTTTCAGCAGTTGTGAAATACAAAATTGTCAGCTTTTGTTGTTCGCTTTGACATGTTGTGTTTTTGGTTTCACGCTACTAGGGAGAGAAGTAGAAGAAATGTTGTACACAGGTGCATAGACTTGGTGGTGTTGTGTGGCAGTGCTTCACACTACCGCCTAGCTGCCTGGAGTGCATATTACATCGAATTTCACACACCCGAAAACGCTCATCTAAACGCGGAATAAAAGGTGATAACACAATGCTACTTTTGCGTGTTCTTTTCAGATTGTTTCCGTCTAAACATAGCCTTATGTACCCTGAGTCACAAAACAGTACTTTATTTGTGTGTGTGTGTGTGTGTGTGTGTGTGTGTGTGTGTGTGTGTGTGTGTGTGTGTGTGTGTGCGTGCGTGCGTGCGTGCGTGCGTGCGTGCGTGCGTGCGTGCGTGTCAGAAAGCATGTGTTTATTCCTGTTTCTCTCATTTGTGTTTCATTTTGAATGTGTGTCTGTGTGCCTGCACGCTTTTGTGTTTATTTGTGTGCAGGTGTTTATGTGTCTGCGTGTGTGTGTGTGTGTGTGTGTGCGTGCGTGCGTATAGCCCGGTTGTTATCAGAATGACACCATTGTGCTCTCTGTCAGACCCTTGAGGATCACTGGAGCTGCACCGGTTTCAAATGAAAATAAATGAGAGGCAGTGTCCGCTGCTGCCTGGGCCGTGTTTAATGAGGAAAAGAGGATCACTGAGGGAGGGGTGAAGAGGGGGAAGGGAAAATGGGACAGTGAGAGTGCAGAGTGCAGAGAAAGAGAGCTAAAAATGAGAGGGGGTGTAGAGAGAGAAGGAAGTGGAGATGAGAGCCATAAAGGGATGAGGGAAGAAGGATGTGTAATTTAACTCGTCCCTCTCACTGTGGCGATTGCCAATTACAGCCAGAGAGCGCTCTGTTGCACCGCAGCTGGACTGGACAGTGTGTTGGCCAGCCTCAGTCACCTACACACAAAGGACATGGGTGCTTACTGTGTGTCTGTGTATGTGTGTGTCTGTCTGAGGAAGCATGTCATTTATGACTCGTCCATTTTTTGCTGTTGAGGCAAGCCAGGTTGATGAAATATGGACAGGTCCTGAGATATTAATGCGTTTGAGTGTCAGCCAGCCCTAATAATAGCATTTGTCCTGTCTGGGAAATGTTACCATACATACTACATGGGCCAGATTATACCAGTGATAATCACAGATTACTATGAACATGGGACTAGAGGAATATAGCATGACAGCACAGGGCATAAGTTAACCAAATACAGCAGCATTTAGCCAGGGTCAGCCCAGTCCTCACGGTGGCTTTAACATGCAGTCAGGTGAGAAGAATTTTATTGGGTCTTCCATCATTAGAGCCAAACTGAGTGTTTCCTTGCTAGTTTCCTCGGTTGAGAAAGTGGCTTCAGGGACCATGAACCATTAGTTGAGTAGTCCAGTTGAAAGGCATGTAGCCTAGCCCCCCTGGCCTTTGATGGAGATCAAGGCAGACACTGTCCAGCTAGCCGGGTGTGCGGGTCACCACTTCACTCAGGAACTGTTTGCCAAACAGCCAGAGACTGGTTCAGAATGTCCTAGAAACTCACTGTGTTTGCCTGTCTGAGTGCGTGTGCGCTTCTGACAGTGTGTGTTTAGCTGGTTATGTCAGACCATGTGTTAAACAGGTCAGAGGAAATTTCTGAATATAGGAATGGTGTTCAGTGGCGGTTGGTGATTGGAAAATTGGAGGAGGACAGCATAATGTGCAGATGGTAGTCGTTAGAAACCTGCATAGTCTCATACTAAGAGGCTAAGATCTGGTATAGGAGATAACAGTGTTTAGGACTGAACAGCCAAAACAGAAGTGATAATGTTATGAAGGACCTTTGTAGACATGAGATTAGTCTGTGTTCTGGAGGGAACATAATGTAACGGAACATAACACTGGAGGTCACAAGGGGAATAAAGCAGGTTGATCTAAGGAGTACCAGAACAGATTCATGGATGGATTTGCGCTTAACTTTCCCACTGAGGACTAAGAAGGCAATTTCCTAATAGACAAATCAGCTAATGAGTAAAGTCACGTTGATGGTCATTAATGTGTCTGTGTTTGTGATTACTTCATCCATTAATGAGAAGATGTACAGAGCCACAGTCAATGCCCTTTGGAATGACAGGTCATGTAGACTAGGTCATGCAGATGAACGAGGCTTCAGCTCAGGGCTGGTGCAATGGGAGGAGCAACATGGGGATGTGGGAGGAGTTACGTTGTCCATGTGAGGAAGTACAGGTGGCAGATGAAAGCAGTAGCTCATTAAGTAGTATGTACCTATAATTGCTCATTCATAATTTCATGCAAACAAAGAACTGATGATAGCTTTGGAGCCACTCATGCTTCACTGACAGCTAGCAGCCCATCTTAGGGAGCATGCACTTGTTATTATATATGCCTTCATATGTTTTAAATCTATTCAGTTGGCTAGGTTATCCCACCCCTGTCATTTTTGGCTTCTTATAAAACCTGTCTTTGCTATTTTTTGGCAGAAAGAGGAAATCGCTGAATATGCGGTTTGACTTCACAACGCTCTGAGCCTTCGCAAACACTCACACACACTTTACACAAACAGATATTACCAATGTTTGGAATGTGTGTTGCGAGACGCTGTGTGTTTTATGTGAGAAGAGATGAACAGTAGCAATTAGTGTGTGTCCGTAGCCAGCCGGTTTCAGGTTTCTCCCATGTCCACTTAGACTCAAACACAGATGCTTGCTCTTCTGCTTTATTCATGAACACACATTAAATATTCACATGTGAAAAAACAGACACTCATCACGAGTGGAGCCCGCCACTACCCACAATCATTTGGGGGAGATAAAGAGGCCGAGTCGGAAGCTTCAGAGGAAGGTTAATGATTATTATTTTGGAAACGTCTCACTGCGATGATGTAACGTTAGAGATGATTTTCTCTTATGCAGGTGTTTACTTTGAATGGCACCAACTCCCGCTGCAAGGTAAGGTGGAGACCAGGTTCAGAGCATGTGGGTTCAGTCTCTCCCCCTTTTATTTCTCTGTCCCCTCATAAATGAAGTGATCGATCTGTGTTGTTGGGCAGCTGTTACCCGGCCTGAGGGGAGACAGAGGGGAGGGGCAGGAAAAGCGAGAAAAACAGGGAGACCTTGCCCAGAGGAGGCTATCCAACCACACGCATGACCTGAAAACACTTCCTGCTGCCCTTTTTGAGAACAATAGGGTTTTCTGAGGAAAGGTAAATTGAGAACATTCCTGTCTGGAAAGTTGAACACTTTGTTTAGACTTCTGGAAAGGTTATAAAAACGCTGAGGTGACAGGTTTGAAGACCTGCTCAACATGCACGTTTACCACTTTCATTTCTTAGCAGACAAAGGAACTTGAAGTTCTCATCACCGTCAGCCCTTGGGGGGCTCATCCCTCTGTTTCTACAGTCTGTCATCCTTTATCATGCTGTTGTTGAGGCAAAGATTGTTGTCATCAATCCAGGATCCAGATTTAGCTGTTCAGTCCCAGGGTCCTGAGGTTAGTAATAAGTGTTCAGGGGTCTTATAGCCTTGAATGCAGAGTGTTTTTTTCGGTGGGAAGGAAAGGTCATTGTGCAGTGCAAAAAAGAATGCCTAATGTGTGTATCTGTTGCTATGCAAATGGGATTGGGTCCAGAGTGTCTGGCGTGGGGTTGTTTGTGAGGCTTGAGCAGCTTTCCTTGATTTTTGTGGGCGCTGGGATCATGGTGGTATAATTGAAGCCAGTTGGTATTACAGACTGGGTCAGGGAGAGTTTGAAGGTGTCCGCGAAGACAACTTTCATCTGATCTGCGCATGCTCTGAGTACACCCCCTGGTGTGCCATCTGTCCCCGTGCCCGGCGGATGTTAACCTGTTTAAAAATCATACTCCGAGGGCTGCGATGACACAGGGCACATTGCTGTCCAGGATACAATCAGCGGTGCTTGCCTCGACGTGAGCACAGAAGCATTTAAATTGTCCGGAAGGCCGTCGTTGCTCGAACTGGGATGCCGTGTCCTTTGTGGCACGTGATAGTTTGAGAGCCGTGACCGACAAGCATCAGAGCCATTGTAGGATTAGATCTTAGTCCTACATGGATGCTTTGCCTGTTTGACGGCTTGTCAGCAACTGGAGTGGGACTTGAGCTGTGGAATTGAAAAAGGCGTCTGGCATTAAGCAAGATACCACCGGATTTACACCCCCCCACCCTTCACATTCACCACACTCCACGCAGCATATACACCCTCTCTGAAGCCAAACAAATATGTCAACATGTATTTTGGGAAGATATCGATGTAACATATTTAGAACAACTATAACCTTCCTACATATTACTGTTTGCATACAGTAACATGATGGTTGACCTGTTTTAATAACAGAGACTGGTCAGGTATCATGAAACATGCAGTGCAATGCAACCTTAGGACCCAGTGCTTTAAGCACTGACGTAGGATCAGTTCTCCTAGCTGTACACTGGCCATTATGACTAAAGAACAAAACTGGCCTCAGAGCAGTGCCTGGGGGCATACCTCCCACATGCAAACACTAACAGGCCCTCTCTGTGAATACATTAATATTATTGCATACAATATATGCTCACTCTTGCTCCTCATGACCCAGTTTTTTGTTTCATCTACTGCCAAGAAATATGTTATGGTATCCTATAGAGCATTCCCTATGTTTTTCTCTGGACCCAGCTGCATTCAGAGCCCTTGTGTTTGGTTCCCTGCAGCTCTCCTGGTGCCTATATCATCCACTAGGCTACATCAATAAATCCTTAAAATAAATTATGAATCATAAAAACTATAGGCAAATTAACATGGATAATTAATTTGGGCGTTGTTAAGAGTCAAAATTGTGGAGTGGTAATAATGAAACAACTGTTTTTGTGAATTCTCTTGACATACTTTACGATGTGCACATTCTGTCATATAAATTGATTAATACAGTTGGGCCATGGAATTTTAACGACTCGCGGAAAATAGGTCACTGAGATGTTCTTTCAGGCTGAACTATAGTGTTAGTTTACAGTTCAATCGTCTTTTTGTTGTTTATTGTAGGTATGTGTATATTATGCTATCTATCGTTTTGTCTTTATATTACTCTAATATATAACCATAAAGAATAGAAGCGGACAGCTATTTTCCCATATGTGAGGGAATAACCCGTGAGGCTCCAGATACGGCATCTATTAAAGATTAAAACTGCAGCGGTGCTGCGCGGGGCGGACACGCCTCCCGACTCCTTACTATTCCACAGGCAGAGAGTTGCCTGAGCACCGTGATTTTAAGAGAGTATTGGAGTTTAAATAGGCTAATTTAAAAAAAGATAGCAATAAGAAATCGTGGGAGAAGAACAGAATGTGACAAGAGCCGAGTGTGTGGCTACTGTCTTGGGGTGGCCCCGGCGCTTGCACCTGTCCATCTTCGTCTCCGTGGCCAGGCGCAGTTGTCGAACTGGGATAGAGGAGAGCTACGCGCTGTATATTTGTCAGGCAGAGCAGAGAGGAGAACAAGGCGAGCGGCGGATCTTCAGTCTGTAGCCGGAGTGACACGGACAGTAAGGGCAACATGACTTCATCCTACGGTCTGGATTTTCTGCCCGATATGATGGTAGAGAGTCGCTTGTTGGTTCCTGCCGATAGAATGTGAGTAATTGTCTGTTCTGATGCCCTTTGCTGACACTTCATTTTCGATTATAGTTGTGCATATGAAATAGCGATGTCCAATTTGGAAATGTTTGCCTCTGTCGTTTAGGTAGTAGAGGAAATTGGTTCAGAATTACGCATTTCGCTGCGGTTAGTTTGTGTTTTGAGGCATTGTTATCGATGGAGAGATTATGGAATAAAAATAGGAGTGCCAGCAGGCAGTGAGACAACTGCGAGCGCGACAGTCAGACGCGATAACATTACAGCCCATAGTCCGACAGGACAGTGATGAATGAAGGCTATTATAACGATGGTAATGATGTACTGGTAAATAAACGGCGTCTTTAAACGGTCCTTTATTTGCTGTCGTCAAATTTAGTTCTAGGAGACTGTCGAGTGTCTCTCCTCGCCGGCTGCCATCGAATGCACTGCAAGGAATAACTTCCTCTGATATTTGCGGCAGTCGCCCATTAACATTTCACAGGATGTCGCGCGGGTAGGATAGGGGAGTGGGGCTGATTGAGCAGGGTGAGTGCATGAGCTGAAGAGTGGCTCCCTTTTCCTAATCATCTCCCAAATACATCGATGTGTGTATCGCATGCTAGAGATTTATAACTCATAGTATATTATTTGTCCTGTCATTCTGCACCTATTTGTTTGCGTCATGCGAATAATTAATGTATTATGGACTCTTGGCTGTACTGCTTGAAAGGGAATATGACAGTGAACCATGAATGCGAAGCGAAAAAGATCAGAGGAAAGTCGAGCAACACACACAACCATTATGGGCTCGGTCTTTTTTTAGGATTAAAAACACGCGGTTATTAAAACTAGATCGGTATGCGGAGTGACTAACAACTCCCTGCGTGATCAAATTAAATTTTGGTTGCTCTGAAAAAGTTATGCTTTAAGAGTCGGAAATCAGATTACACGGCAACAAGACCCGTAATTCACTTAAATCCAGAATTCCAAGAACGGGGACAAAGAAAGGTTTTGAGGCTGACACAATGATCGCGGGCTGTTATTGCAAACGAGCCTGTCCCACTTTTGTCCTCTCGGCTTAGAGCGGTGGCTGTTGATGGCCCCTGTTCTAGTGGCGAGAATGTAGCCCTTCGCTGACCGCCCCACAATCCTTCTCTGTATTGCCATCTCACGACTCCTCCATTTCCCTACACATTTAAACAGATCTCTTCGGAATGCACCCTCTTTGTGCGTCTGGGTGTGACCTCTCATTCCATAGACTGAAGGCCCTTTGACCCTGTTGATTCCCACAGACATTGAGCTGTTTCGATCTCCTTTCACTTGTCCAGTCCATTATGCAGAGATAGATGTGATCACATCGCCGTCTCAATACCAACATCCGAGTTCACGGTCTAGGTCTATGCCTTCACACACAAACACAGCCTTTCTTTTTACGTCCATCTTATCATCTCTCCTTGCTCCTTCCACCCCTCCTTCTAAACCTCTTCCTCTCTTCTACCCCCCCCCCCATGCATGCTGCAGCCCAGAAGATCTCTGCCTATTTTTAAAGTATTTTCCCTCCTGCGTGACATTTAGTGGTGTGTGCTATCTAACTGCCTGCATCTGTGGCCAGGCACTGCTGCAAAACACAGTATCACTATCTGAGGCACAGAGACAGAGAGGTATCCCCCTGTTACGCACATGCACACTACTTCAGATTTAAGATGGCAGTGGAGGCGGCGTGAGGACGGCAATGCCATGACTACTGTATACTCTGTAGGTTTTTCCGGAGGTTTACGGGTCACCTTATAAGCTTGTCCAGTTACAGAGACATACGCAGTTCACATGAAGGACAGGAGTTGATGTTTGTTAACACACAATCCATTTTTACTCCGAAATGTTACAAAGTGGTTATGTTACAATTTTGTTTGTGTCTGCTTTTTTACTGGCACTCCATGTATTTAAGATTAGTGTCTCTGACTCAAATGTTTTTTTCTCTCCAATGACTGTTTACATATTTCCCTTCATAGAACGTTGTTCCGTAGCCTTTTTCTTTCGATGGTACTGAAATGTCAGCTCACATGTGAGTCTAGTGAACTGGTTGTGCACAAATTATGGCTATTACAGGAGAAGTTGGCTCCACATTATTGATTATACATAGGTGGGAGTTGTAATGAATTTATTCCAGGACTCTCTGCAGCTCCCACTTCACAGACTCTTTAACACATAACTTATGGGGTGGTCCTGTTGAAAAATGGGCTATCTGGGAAATGTTTGACCCTTAACTCTAGACTGACTGTTGGTAATATCCTATCTGTTGATCTGAACTAGAACTTCTCTGGCCCCTCGCAACCATGACACTGACCAATCAGATGGGAGTCCTCACTCCTGTTCTCCGGTTCAGCCATCTTTTCTTCATCTCTCCGACCCTCCTCCTCCCCAGGGACAGATGCGGGTCCTCCCTCCACAGAGCGACTGAAAAAGTGTATTTAACTACAGACCCATTTGTCATCTCTTGGGGTTATAGTAGACCACGCCCTCCCTGGCTCCCCTTCAGACAACCCCTCCACACACGATGGATGCAGCAGCTGACAGAGAACAGGGCCTATAATGACAAGACTGTGAGGAAGAGATATAGGAGGAAGAGGCCAAAGAGTCTGTGGGGACGGAGAGGCTCAATTAGAGGCTGAGTAAAAGGCTGAATGAGAGGCTCAATTAAGTTAAGCAGAACCACACATCACGGGTTGGATTGTGTTTCCACCTATCCCCAGCCTGCTAGAAAGCAGATGAATCAGGCTAAATCGGAGGAATAACACCCCTAAAACTTGCCCGGGACAAAGCAGGGGGGTGTGTGGGGTTAAAAATTGAGATATTCAATAGCCAATGTTTGTTTGTTTTAATAAAGTACATCTTGTCTGGAAAAGGGAATCTCACGACGAGGAACCAGAAGACGGGCGATCAATTAGGAGCTGGCTTATATAGCCTATATTGGAATGTACAATAAGACCCTTATCTCTTAAAGACCTGTGACTGTCTCATTTGAGCAGATCAACAGGTCATCTTAACCATTAAGTCAGACATTCTAGAATCTTATCTTATCAAATGGACTTTGTTAGTAGTTGTTCCCAATTCTTAGTCACCCCTTATCTGTGTCTGGTGTCCTGTCAGTAAAATGTCCTATTAGTCTGAATTTCATTCAACATGTATTAGGTCTGTAATGGTATTACAGTATAATATATAATAGATCATAGAGTTATAAGCAGTCTAATATATAATAGAGTTATAAGCTATGAGCTAAATTCTAATGCTATAATATAAGAACAGTAATTGATGGCCTTTCTGTTTTAGTCAACTGTTGAACAGTGACCAACTGCCCCTCCGTCTGAGGATAAAAGCCCATGCTCATATCTCTACAATAACAAGTGTCACAGTGCCTTTCTGCAAAGTCACTGTTTGGCCTTGAATCTGTCTCCCTGTCTGCACTCACTTTACCTAACAGGCCTTAGAATCTTCTATAGGCCTCAAACCTTAGGTGAATAACACTCTCATCTGATTATACCATTCTAAACTGTTTTTTACTGTATTTCAACATGCTTATATAGAATTACGGCTCAACAGATTCTTTACTTAAATTGAGGAATTTCCTTGAGGATTCTAAATATATTTTTCCTTATATGAACATCAATACATAATAATAGCTATTATAAATAGATAATTATTACGCATTTTAGATGGTGTTTTTGTGTTACGAAACACTACAATAGAGTCGGGAAACATCCCATATTAGTCACTTTTTCCCATTTGTAAAACATCAAGAAATACAGTTTCTATGGCTTTATAAGCGGGTCGCTGAAAGAGGAAGTAGCCTACCATCCTCACCAGCAAAATCCTACACCCCTATTAAACTGAAGTATAGTCTACATCTCTATGCAAACAGTTGTTTGAATCAGATTTACACGTTGCCTGGTATTGTTGGTCTATCTATCGTTTCATTCATATTTTCTTTAAATGGTTGAACCATGCAATAGTTTTCCTCTCTCTATTCACATTCTATAGTAGCGTGAATTCTCTCTCTCCTGCTGTCAGTCACAAAGCTTGAAATCATTCTCCAATCAGCTGTAGAAACTTATCCATGGTCAGCCTCGGCCTGTCCGTGCCAGCGTGGCGCAGTGCAGTGCTCATTGAAAGTGGCCAATTGAAAATGGTCTTCGGCGGCTCAATGAGAGGCCGAATTAAAGCCTCTTAGCGGAGTGGAGGAAGAGAGAAACACTGTGACATAATAGGAAGACAGGAGATTTGTCAGTCAGCCGGTCAGTCAGGCATTCAGGCAGGAGGTCAATCAGTCAGTCACTAACTTAGTGACAGCCTGTTCTAGTCTACAGGCTCTAATTTGAATTGATGCTTATCAGCTGTGAAGACAGACTAGTAGAGTTTATGTTTTTCCCTCTCCATTCTGTCTGCTCGCTAATTCACATGTCTATTACATCCAGCCCTGCTATACACAGATCCTGTTAACCTTTGTTTTTTTTAAACTTCTTTAACCTGGCTGAATCGTGTGTGTGTGTGTGTGTGTGTGTGTGTGTGTGTGTGTGTGTGTGTGTGTGTGTGTGTGTGT
>JACXGM010033927.1:0-12130 GCA_016801145.1 Umbra pygmaea
ACGGAAATCACAGAATTTTGGAAAAAAAATAAAACGGAATTGATCAAAAATAAAACTGATTTCATAGGGCCCTGCTATCGATATAAAGGGAGTTATTTTTTAAAGGTAGTTTACCAATATAACCTCTTAGCCTGGATAACATTTTTATTGTCAGTAAAAATAATTGAAGCCATTATTGTTATGTTTTGTGATTCACTGAAAATGTTTTTGGTTTACTGTACTTTGTTGACGTTAAAATGTATTTAAAAAAATATGGTATCGAAAAACGTATCGTTAAGGAACCGGTATCGAAACTGAGGTATCGAAATTGGCACCGGATCAAAAAAAAAATTTTGAACGATGCCCAGCCCTATCCAATCGTTGCAAATCTTTGCAAATGGCCTACAGCTATAACGTTCATCTGTTGGCATATTTCATGCCAACTCCATTTTAAGTTATTCTTGGTGTAAAATACAATACCGTTTTCGCATGATATCGCGAATGCATCTAAATAGCCTCCGTAGGTAAAAATGCGATTTTCTACACACTATATATATAAACTTTATTCAGGACACAAATGGAAGGTCCATAGTAAAAAACTACACAACTGCTTCGTTTGAACCTAGAGTCACCTTCAATGACGTTTTGCTGTGTTGACCAATGGGGAAGCTGACAGAAAAGGGGTCAAGAGTTCTCTTAATACATCCATGGTCAAGAGTTCATCGTTTGGAAGCGAAACTTTCTTACTTCTTACTTGCTTTTGAAAAAAATGTTTTGATTGTAAAGCAAAAAGGTTTGATTATGATATAAAGACACAAATGTAGCTGCGTAGTACCACCTCTAATCCATAATAATAACTTAATCAAAAAAATGTTCAACCTTAAATGAAGTGTTGGCAATTTTTTGCCATCAATGGAATCATATTATGGAAATCGTTTATCATAAGTTGATTAAAGCAATGTCATTCAGTTATTTGGATCTTGGCTTTTGAAGGACTAGGTCATTATTCGCATGTGCTGCTTGCCTGCTTGCATATGCATTTTAATAAGATTTCCATTAACTGTTGAGATGCTGCAGCTGCTTCTCCTAGGATCCAAACTAAAAATAAAACATGAAATAATACAGAACATGAAAAGACAAGACAACAGCTCAAGGAGAGGACATGTTTATATCCATGTATTGTAAATACATACTCAGCCTGCCATACCAGCTGTTTCCAAACTTTCATTAAGCGCCCCATTCTGGAGACAGTCTTTGTAATTCATACCACAATACAATGCTGCACTTTTCTATGGGGAAACATTAGTTCATACCTCAGACTATCAATCAATCCTCGAAATGTATTTTATGAAGCTCTTTTTACAGCAGCAGACTAGTCAGAATAGGAGCCCCCCCAGATAATTACAGATAAGGCTGATGATGGTATACAGCTGTAATATGCTGTACTGTACGTATGCACGTCAGGATGTTGCTGCAGTCAGCCATTTGATAACACTTTGTGTCAAATTACTGATGCAGAGAATAAGTCTGCAAGATGACACGCTGATCCGGAGCAACATAAACAAGTCATTAGGGTTAAGTGTATTGCCCAACGGCACAAAAGCAGATTTTTCACCTTGTCGCCACAAGCATTTGAACCAGTGACCTTTCAGTTATTTACTTAATGCTACTTAACTACCTGCCACCATGTCATCTCTTACATTGACCTACATGCAATGTGGTTTCATTACACTGAACTATGCAGTATCTCAACTCAGTATTAATTAATTACACTGAACTATGCAGTATTTCGGCTCAGTATGGTTCAATAGGGATGTAACTGCTGACCAAATACGGTACATGCATTATTGTGGTTAGTATATAGCAAAAATATAATCCCAACAAACAGTTATTGTAACTTTTTCATTTAGTTAAATTACATATTTTGCATCATCAGAGGCTTTTTCCAGACACATAAGAGAGAGATTTCGCGTTAGAGGGGGACATGAGGGAGGGAAACACAGCAATTCGAAAATACTACCGGGTTTCTACTGATAAAAAGCTTAATGCTAATCGGTAAAGTATCCCTTTACTTCTAGTCAAATTTGATGAAATCCTTACGCTTGCACATTTTTCATGATTCTAACACATCAACTTTGTGGACAAAGTGAATAAACAGGAAAAATGGGCAAGCATGAGGATTTGAGCGACTTTGACAAGGGCCAAATTGTGATGGTTAGACGACTGGATCAGAGCATCTTAAAACTTGTTATGTATTTCCGGTCTGCAGTGGTCAGTACCTATCAAAAGTGGTCCAAGGAAGGAAAAGCGGTGAACCGGTAACAGGGTTATTGGTGGCCAAGGCTCATTGATGCATGTGGGGAGGGAAGGTTGGTGCATGTGGTCCGATCCAACAGATGAGGTACTATAGCTGAGCTTGCTGAAAAAGTGAATGCTGGTTCTGAAAGAAAGATGTTAGAACACAGTGCATCCCAGTTTGTTGCATAATGGGCTGCTGTTTGGGTTGCAAAAGGGGGACCTACACAAAATTAGGCAGGTGGTCATAATGATATGGCTGATTGGTGTTAGTGTTTGGTAGCTGTCAGACATGGTTGCATGTAGTTCTGTCTGTTGTGTTGAGTTAAATTGCTGAATACGTTTTGACACACCAAGGTTTTTTTGTTTTGCTTTCAAAATACTCCATCACTTTTGTCTTCCTCCTTCACACACCAACATGTAATTTTACAGAATGTCTGACCAGAAAGGGAGACAGCGAAGGAAGAGGCACAGCACACCGTCACGGGTGGAACATTACACCTATTTCGACCCATTAGAGGAGGATGCCTAATACGAAGAGTTGAATGATATCATCTCCACCACTCTCGACATCATTCATGAATCTGAGGGTTATACCCGCTACCCCACTGACATCGGGGTGGTAGAAGAGGGTTATAGCCCCTTCGGATTCCCCTGTCCGGTGATGGGAAGGCTCGGCGGGTTCAAAGATGGGAGCTACTGGCTCAGGAGGGAGACTCATTCTCCACCACAGGCATGGGCTAGCTACCCCCACACACAACAGGCAGAGAAACCCTGGACTGTCACCATGGTTTCCCAAATAACTTTTTTGGGGGACACACGCGGGTGCACACAGCTCGCTTGGACGGAGGATTGCGAGGAGGAGCAGAGTATCGAGGCAGAGGATGGTGAGGAAGAGGAGGACCTCTTCTGCTGGGAGATGAACTAAAAAGGATCAGAAGAGGAGAAAGGTGAGGGGGACACAGACAGTGATCCCCAGAGTGCGAACTCTAGTTGGCTAGAGGTGGGCCACCTATCCACTTCACCACCTGGGCGCCCTAGCCAATTAGAGTCCCTCTCGCCGCCAGTCCCGCAACCCAGACAGTTGGGGCTGCTCATTGACCTTCAGGACCCTCCTCAGCCTGGTCCACTGCCACCAGAGCTCTTCCAGCAGCCTCCATGGTGGACATGCATCCCATTCTTCCCTCCAGCAACATCAGCTCCGCCCTCCACCTCTGCCTATAGCATTGTCCTCCATGTCAGTGCCAGTGGCTCCACCCTCCGTGACGATTCCGGAGGGGCTGCTTGCCACAGCTATGTCGGATGTCCTGCCCGCTACTGAGCCTGAGCACTGCCTCCCACTCCTCATCCGGTGCTGGCTGCACCGCCCCTCTTACTGGTGCAGGCCACATTGCACCCTGCGTCCGAGTCTGGGGCTCCACCCCAATGCCGCAGCCAGAGGATCAGCGCTCTGCAACCGACTAAGGGGCTTCACCCCCCTCGTATCAATCAGCGGACATGACCCCTGCCACGGAGACCACTGGAGCTCCTCCCACCTCAGCAGCGGAGACCACCAGTGTTGTGCCCACCTCAGCAGTAGCGAACAGGGACGCACTGGCCATTGGGAAGGTTGGGAGTTTTCCCGAACGGCCGGTCCATTCCGGGCTGAACCGGCCGTCATATTTTACTTTGACGGCCGGTCGGCCAGTTACAGTCCTGGACGTATAAAAACAGGTGACAGTAGGCTGAGCTGGCTGTAGCATCCGCAGGAGCACAAAACTGCGCTCTGGCTCGGCCGTCAAAACGCGCGGGAGAGAGTTCCTCTATATTTAGATGAGGAAAAACCCAGAGTGAATGATGGACCCAGGGAGCAACAAATAGAGCTGGCTGCCAGTTTATGCCCCTGTGAGGTGGGTGCCTCCGGCCTCTCCTCCTTTCCTCAGCTGCCCGACGTGGTCACTGGTGTCGTCGTGATGGTGGGCATCTGATGGGGGATCCCCCTGGGTGGGTTTCATCTGCCCCGCCAGCCTCCCTTCTCAATGACTGTTTGTAGTGACGGGGGTGCCCTCCTGAGGCGTGGGCCTGCTTGTCAGGAGCCTTTGACGGGGGGAATGTCATGGTTGCCCCCTGAGGGGAGCTCATGTAGGCACCTGTTCTCCTCTGTGTGTTAATATTTCATGTACTGCTCTCTCTGCAGTTTGTCTTTAGTGTCAGGTATTTGTTTTCCCACTCCTTTAGTCACCTGACTGTCGACGTCTGCCAAAAGATTTCCAGCAATTAGTCTCCAGCTGCAACCATTATTCCTATTAGTCTGTATATATGACTTGTGTTAGTGGTTGGTAGCTGTCAGTCATTTTTGTGTGAATGTCTGTTCTTGTTGTTTTTGTATGTGTGTTTTTCATGTTAAAAACTGTTTGCTTTCAATATAATCTTTTGCGTTTCACTCCCTCCTTCACACACCAACAAAGAACCTTACAAAAAACCTTACTAAAATGCACTTGTTTTACTCATATAGTGGGACTGTTGCACAGTACTTTTCACTAACTTTTCTCTCTTTCTTGCCCATTCACACTTTCTCAATATCGGGATTCAAAATAAAGGTCACTGAAACTTTAATCAAATAATCACTCAATGTAAAAGTTTTCACAGAAAGAGTGTAAGAAATCAAATTAAACTGGGTCGTTTACAAAGGCCTTTGGTGTAATCCACCTTTTGTGCAGGTCGGGGACCTGTGAAATTAATCACAGTTGTATAGTTGGAGAATGTTTAAACCTCCCAACCATGTACCAATTTAAGCCTTCTATGTTGAACGAGCATTGTGATAAAAATCAGATGGCTTTGTGACACATCCATGAAGGAAGCATGTAATTAACCTAAACATCCCACACCATTTTGGAGAGGAGAAAAACAGGAAAAACAAGATTGTCTCAGGATTAACTAGATGCAATTTTCAAGTGTTTTTTTTTACATTGTCAAACATCAGAATAACCTCTCAATTTGGAGCCACAACTTTGTATTGCCTTGTACTGGGTGATTCCCTATGATATTAGCTCTAATATAAACTGTAATGCCCACTTGGAACACCTCCTCTTTCTACTGTGACATAGTGTGCTATTTCAGCCCACGTCCCGAACAGGCTCAATTCTGATTAATGTCCAGAGCTTACAGTGACTTAATGAGCCTCTACTAAGGTTAAAGCAACTGCACAGGGGTGGGCTGGCAGCGCTTCCCGGGGATGCTGGCCTGCTGCTGTGCAGAGCTTTTATAGTTCAGTTCTCTCTCAGCCCAGGTCAATGCGTAATGCTGATTGGCAGCTAGTCACTGGTGGCATGCAGAGCTCTCCCACCCTAACTCAAACAGATGGGGAGATATAGGTCAGCATCACACATTTCTGTTCTGTCTCTACAAACCCACTGACCAAAATCCTGCATGAATTCTATCTACGTCTATTTATATCTATCTGTATCTATCTCTTCTATATATTTATATCTATCTACACAGTATCATTTAATATAATCAAATCAAATATGTCTCTGATAAAGTGACCAACAATAGTCCCTCTGTTTCTGACTAATGTTCACTGACAGATTTGCAAAGAATTAAATAACTCTTCCAAAATGTCAAAGCACGTGGCACTAAATATGGGTTTCTTATACAACACTTAAGATGATCATAGAATTTCTTATGAAGGATACTATGTTTCTACATTGCCACAAACAATGCATTGGATTTATTTGTTCAATAATGTAAACATTATGTTGGGGATAGATAATTTAATACCCCATTTAGAATCACTCTATTTGTTTTTAAAGGTACTGGATGTAGGTGCAAGTACTGCAATTGAACTATCAGTCATTTCAAATAGGGTATGTGACATTTGAGGCTAAGTGTGGTAGCCTAATTCAGCAGACTGAATGTCACACCATGTAATTAAACCTAATGGAGTACACATCAGAATGATGAGACAGACTGCCCACAAAAACATTATGGCCAGCTTTTGTTTTGGAATTTAGCCATTAAGTAAACTGTAGGAGTTTTGTTTATAAAGCAGGTTGACTGTATGGAAAAATCCATGGTGCCTGGGTGATATCAGAAGATTTATGTGTGAGTTTGTGGTCTTTGGCTTTGGGAAAGATTTGGCCTTAATGCTTTCTGGTGTCTTAATGCTTTGACAAGGTTCTTGGCCTACTTTAGGTCTAGAGAAAAATGTGAACTTGAACAGAATTAAGATGAGGATACATCAATAGTACTTTGCTAGTCCAAAAGATACAGTATTGTAATTCTGCATTTAAGTCACCCTAACTTTGCATATTGCACATCCACCCCATTTCTTACATAATTCAACCCTAGACCAGTGGTTCTCAACCCTCAGCTGGGTAATGAAGGGGTAAAATTCATTAAATAATGAAAAGATCTATTAAAACTCCCCCTTAAACCTGTGGATCTCAAACCTCTCCTCGGGCCTCCCATGTTTTTGTTTTAACCGTGAAATTACACAACTGATTCAAACAACCAAATGCTTAATGTGTAGTTCACTAATTGAATCAGGTGTGCTAGTTTATGGTAAAAACAAAAACACGGCATGTCTGGAAAGGCCCGAGGAGAGGTTTGAGAACCTCTGCCTTACACATTCAATTTTCAATGTTCTAAATCTGATCTGTCAAATGAATGGACCAATCAAGGGGGTTTACATTTTGTATTAAGGACCCCTTATTTTGTAATACAGGAATTTGTCATGGTTTCAGGGATAGTTTAGGGCAAAATGTATTATATTTAAAGGGTTTCAAGTTTCATATTGATAAATGAACAACTTTTTCTAACAGATATTCATTATCGGCTACTTTTCACTCTAGAGAATGTTTTTTATATTTAATATACTTTTTTGGCCAGTGATTTATCCTCTTTGGAGATGTCATTGCCGAGAATGAATATACCGGTAGACCATGGGTTACTAGGTCAGAAGGTGCCATCTTCGGAAAACATTTTTCCGATGATGGCGCCTGGCTGTACACACAAACGGTAACGTGTTTTAAACAGTTTTTTAAATAAACTGTCTGTAAACTTACAAATTTCTTAATGCTTCGGTTTGCATTTAGGGACCCTCCCTATGCTACCGTGGAAGTGTGGTGCTATTTTGAGCCTTGTTAGTGGTATAAAATATCAATTTATTTTTACTTCACCCATGCCCTCACAACTATATGGAGGACCAAGTCTGACAAAATAAGAAATAAATATATGAATAAATAAATGCTCAAAAAATAAATAAGCACACAATTAATTGCACAATAAATACAGTAAATAAATAAATGTAGGCAGTAATTAAATTATACAATGAGACATTAATGTATATATATCTTTTAATTAGCTTCTTTATTTATTCACCTTTGTAATCATTACCTTATTTATTTATTGTCTGTTATAATTTTCAACTTTATTTATTTATGACTTATTTTTTAAATGTATGTATTTATGTGTATATTATAATATTTTTGTCTGTTTTATTCTTCCTTTGTATTTTTTTTACCCTATTTATTTCTTCATTGCTATTTATTTCTACCTGTCATATTTACATTTCTGTATGCATTTCTGCCTCATTATGCAAATGAGAAGGGGCTGTGTCTTAGGGGGAAAAACGCCTGCCCATTGGTTGCCCAGGGAGGGCATTGGCAGGTAGAGTGAAGGAGGCCTTGTTACGGAATAAGAAGATAGAATTTTGTGATTGCATGCAGCACAAGCACATCTTGTTCTTAATTTTTTAATTATTCTTTTTACTTCATTTTTTGGCTACTCATCAGCCCCCGCAGATTTCACAATAGTGATTCCATTCTAGCGGCACCATATGGGTCCTACTCCTTATACATTTGTAATTGATTGGTTTTCTATTTTTTTATTGCCTTTCATAAGCGGATTGGTCATCTATTTTCTTGTACTGCAGTTTTTTCAAGTGCAATAATTTAGCCCCAGTATATAATGAAATCATTTTTACCAGTTGGTGGCTGTCTATACTAGGGTTGGGCCTAGAGGGAAAACATCAAACAAAATGTGTTTATTCACGAAAAACACTCTTTAACAAAATACTGCCTCGAGGGGCAAACACAAAATATATAAATGTCTATTCACATAACACAACATACATACCTGCTTGACACAGCAACAATGACCGACAGGGAAATTACTCAAACACACAAACTACATACAAGACTAATGAGGGTAAATAGAAAACATCTGTGAACTGATTGAGAGAATACTGAGGATTTATTGGTTACATAATACATGTGAAATGGTCATGTGAATGAAGAAGCGGGAACCTAAACCAAAACAAAACCCACAGGGAAGAAACCTAAACAAGAACACACTGGGGAGCAACTCAAAATGAACACTAGACATGGAACACTAGACAATATGTACGATCCCCTTAGGGGGGATCATTACACCAAATTTGTGAACATTTTGGAAAAGCTTTGATTTATCAACACCTGGTATAGAAGCACATGGTTTGGAGAAGGATTTGAGATGATATTGAGCTATCAGGTGAGTTGGCTATATAACAAGGTTGCCATGCTATTAATGTCCACGCTCTTGTTCTGTGTTGCATTCGGTACGTCATGGTTCTTTTCAAAATTAGATAGAATCTTCAGTAATGCCGTGAGCAACGTCAGTGTCTTGTTTGTATATTAATAATAATTGGCACCGCATTGTATGTAATATACCAGCATGCATCAGTGTTTGTGTGAGACGTGTGCCCTAAAGGATAGCCTACATATACAGTGCAAAAAATGACACTCCAAAAATAAAAAATAAAACTATGAATACAAGGTATTTCTTGCTTGTAATAAGTAAAATAATCTGCCAATGGAACAACACTAATTTCACTAATTTTCAGGGCATATTACTAAAAACAAGTGTTATCATCTAATACAAATATAGCTTGTTCAGTAAATGCGTCTTATTTTAATTTCTTTTAACCTGAATACAAGATACATATACTTTACCAATGGAACCAGATGTTCAAGACAGAATTTTTTGCAGTATAGCCTTATATCCTGTAAGAATATTAACTTGCTGCTGTAGAGATTAGAGTTTTTCAAGCGAGTGCTACAGCAGATATATTGTATGCAGTGTGTTTGTCTATATGGTTCTTTTTTACTGTGGAGATTGCATTTTTAAGTTGTGACTTGTCATTGAGGCCTAAAAAGTTACAGTAATCGAATTCAGGTACTGAAGTTCTTTTTGACATTGCAGATACTGTCCTTAGCCAAAATGACAATCAGAATGAAAACAAAGTTAACCATTAGTGTACATGACTGATAAGAAACAATGTTATAGCTATTAGTAGTAATGATTGAACATTTGAACAAGTTGGGACAACCCTTCAGTTAACTACTTACACAATTATCCAGTAGTAGTTTTATGGTTTGTCAACATACAATCACCAGTTACTTCATTAGGTACACCTTGCCAATCCCTGGTTAGACCCACTTTTGCCATCAACTGCCTTAATTCTTCGGGGTCATAGATTCAACAAGGTGCTGGAAACATTCCTCAGAGGTTTTGGTCCATATTGAGATGAGGAAAATGGTGGTCACGGAGGTGCGCCATCAGGAGGAGGCGGAAAGATGTGCAAAGGCTGTCTCTCTTGCCAAGCAAGGACAATGGATGAGGTGGGAAGGCCGGGAGAGGAGAAAGCTCAGTTGGAGGGAGCTCTGGGAAATGGAGGCAAGCAACATCAGCTTCATCATCAGTGCCACCTATGATGTGCTCCCATCTACAAAACATCTCCACCAGTGGTATGGTGAGGACCCAACCTGTGCCTTCTGCCCAACTCCAGCAACTCTCAAACACATCTTGACCGGTGGTAAGACCAGCCTCATACAAGGCAGCTACACCTGGAGGCACAACCAGATCCTCAAGAGAGCAGGAGATCTACCACCAACTCCTTGCCCCTGAGAGCAACCAATTCCATCACGGCCCCAACCTTCATCCGAGAGGAACAGAAAATGCCCAACCATCCCCCTACCAAACCAGACGCTGGACAGCTAGCCATTGCCCGGGACTGGAAGATGCTAGTCGATTTTGGCCAGCAACTAATCTTTCCCATGTCTGAGATACAGCTTTCACGCCACTCTCAACATCAAGGCAAACCTCATGTGCATACCATCCATTGGCACAATGGACAGTTTACCATCACGTCCCGTGTTTCAATTCTTATTGCATCGCATAGTTTCTGCACATTTGTTGGTTGCACATGAAGAAGTGACAAGAACGGGTTAATGTAATGGTACCGGTTCCAAGTCAACCAATACCACTGGTTTCGAAATGGACATTTAATTTCAGTTCCATTTTTTGGTACCTAAAGAGGCCAGTATGGTCGTGTGTCCAGATGCGCCTCCAGATCACTCTCTTAAAACACATATCTTACTTACGCCATTAGACAACTCTGCGAAAAATAAGTTGAAGGTATGCTTATCCTATTTATTCATCCCTTCTATACTGTGGACTCTCCTAGGTTCAGGTAATATAGGTTTTTATTGCATTGCTTTCTAGAAGAGCGGTGCCTTCAACAGGATCTGTTCTCTACCAGTTGTATTTCAGTTGTATTTGTTGTATGTGTTCTTTTCTACTAACCCGTTTCATTAAAAGTTGTATTTATTATAATATTTTTTAAATCTGAATTCTATAACAGAGAGACTTTCAATGACAATTGATGTGTTTTGCAAACAATAAATACAGGACAAATGAAAAGGGGTGTGTCTTGCAACCAATAAATACAAGTCACAGTGCATCTGTGTACCTGGATGACTATATCTATAACAAACCTGCTACATGTATGACCTAAAAAACATTTATGTTTGTTATTATCTTTTTTTAAATCAAATATAGTTTAGGTTTAGGTATTGTTAAGGTATCAGTATTGTTATGAGGTATCGCATAAGTTATCGCTGTCGGTTCACACCCATACTGCACAAATCTATGTACCACCACACCCCAAATGTGCTCGATTGGATTGAGATATTGTGACTGTGGAGACCACTTGAGTACAGTGAACTAATTGTCATGTGCAAGAAACCAGTTTGAGATGATGTGAACTTTGTGACATGATGTATTATCCTGCTGGAAGGAGCCATTAGAAGATTGGTACACTGTGGTCATAAAGGAATGGACTTGGTCAGCAACAATACTCAGGTAATCTGTGGCATATAAACAATGCTCAATTGGTACTTAGGGGCCCAAAGTATGCCAAGAAAATATCACCTATACCATTACACCACCAGCGTGAACCGTTGATAGGCAGGATGTGTCTTTCCAATTTTCTATTGTCCAAATTTGGTGGGACCATGCAAATTGTAGCCTCAGTTCCCTGTTCTTAGCTGATAGGAGTGGCACTCGGTGTGGTCTTCTGCAGCTGCAGCCTGTCTGCTTCAAATTTAATGTGTTATGCGTTCAGAGATGCTCTTCGGCAAATCTTGGATGTAATGAGTGGTAATTTGAGTCATTATTTTCTATGTTTGCTTCGGGTGGGGCTTTCCGAATGCATCATTAGGGAGTTTTTCCTAGCCACTGTGCATCACTTGTGTTGCTTGCTTTTGGGGGTCTCGGGCCGGGTGTCTGTCAAAGCACTTTGTGACAACTGCTGTTGTAAAAAGGGCTTTATAAATAAATTTGATTGATTGATTGATCACGGCCTCCCTGATCTAAACCCGAGTGGTTGTTTGTTGTTGGACTTCTGTGCTAGTCATGGATTGTCTATAACGAACACCATGTTCGAACATAAGGATGCTCATAAGTGTACTTGGTACCAGAGCACCCTAGGCCGACGGTCAATGATCGATTTTATAATCGTTTCATCTGATCTGAGGCCGTATGTTTTGGACACTCG
>JACXGM010033928.1:0-12130 GCA_016801145.1 Umbra pygmaea
CTTATGACGACATAAGGGGAAAATTTCAGAACAGCTCGTCTGAGCTTTCGTTTTCTCAATGTCGGAGCAAAATACTCAGTGCTTGGTTTTTACCTATCGCAATTTTTAGCCACTGGGGGACCATAGTCAGGCTAGTTTAACTAATATTACTGTTAAAAAACCTCAGAAATTGAAATTTTCATGCCATGGGACCTTTAAACTGTACTATTTTTCTAATTGTTTTTTATTTTTATTTTAATTGCTTTAATTTTATCTTTAATCTGTTTTAGATTTTTATGTTTTCCTGTTTATGTAAAGCACCTTGAATTGCCATTGTGTATGAAATGTGCTATATAAATAAACTTGCCTTGCCTTGCTCTCAGGGGCGATTTTAGAAATGGACAGTTAGGGGGGCTCAGCCCCAATAAGACAATGTCCAAAGCGCATGTCTAAATGGGTTTTAAAATGTGTCTATGAAGGTGACAAATAAAGATTGTGAAACAACCTATGCTTTCATAAGACACACAACCCCCAGAGACAAAACTTAAAACCTGATACCTGAATAAACAATAAGAGTGTGGGAAAGTCGATTATAATCATAGTTTAATGAGGAATATAACTTGGGGTGCACTGCAAACAATGTGGGCAATACAGCTGCTGTTTGTGAAACACCTAGCCTACTTGTCTTGACTACCTGCTAACTCTCTCACCTGGTGCTTGCTCTCTACATCCGTGGCTTCTCAATGCTCTCTCAGTTGGCCATTTGCCACTTCCTCCCTCAGGTTGCACTAACAATCACAAGCAAACCAACCATTTTACTTCACTAGAAAATTAACAGTTTTAATGTATTCATTTAACAGTTTTAAGGGGATTCATGACTGGGATTAAACCAACTGAAATAAATATCCCTAAATATTGATTATTTTTTGTAAAAGAGTTTACTATGTGGAAAAATATATGCATCCACCATATGCATCTATGGTTGTAAAGATAGCATTCCTATAATACATGTACAATTGACTCATGGCTGAAATGAAAGTTTTTTCTACATCCAGAAATATTTATATCCCTGTTCAAAAAATAGTTTAGCTGGTTACTTGGGCCTAAACCTAAGTAGAACAGGGTTATTCAACTCTTACCCTGTAACTAAAATGCCAGTCTGCTGGTTTTGTATTTTACCACCTTATCATTAATTGCACCAACTTGGTGTACCAGGTCTAAATAAGTCCCACATTAGAAGGTTGCAATGTACAAATGGAGTGGAATTGGTTTGAGAGCCAGCATTTTGGGGTGCACTACCATAAGTGTGGACAATACAGAACTATTTTAGAAACAAATCCATTTACTAATTGCAAGCTTCCTCTTGGCTTTGCATTTTCTGTCTTTATTATATGTTCACTCTCTCACCTGGTTCCTGTTCTCCCTCCTATGTCTTCTCCATCATGTTCACTGTCCTCTTTCTCTCTCTCTTTGTACTGACAAACATAAAAATACAAACAATTGTACATAACTAGTATAACGCTACAAGTCAATACATTTAGGCATGTAGACATGATCAAGAAAATCTGCTGAAGTTCAAACCAATCATCAGAATGGGGAAGAAATGTGATTTAAGTGACTTTAAACGTGGAATGGTTGTTGGTGCCAGACCGGCTCATTTGAGTATTTCAGAAAGTGCTGATATACTGGGACTTTCCTGCACAAGCATCTCTAGGGTTCACAGAGAATGGTACGAAAAAGAGAGAATATCCAGTGAGTTGCAATTCTTCTGGGTAAAAATGCCTTGTTGATGGCAGAGGTCAGAGGCAAAACAAACATTTATTTAGGCTACATTTTCAAATGTTTGGCCACGAGACACTGACCAGTCAGACAAATTTTAGCTAGGTAATGTTAACTATGTTAAGGTACATCTAGCTAGCACCGTTGGCCTACATTGTTAATAGCTGCTGTACTTAGCTACCAAGCAATAACAAGTTTTTTAACTTGTTTTTTAACTTGTTTATCAACAGCATTGATGTAGCAAAAACATTATCTGTCAACACTTTTCTGTAACATTAAAATAACTTAGGGTGTTACAATAGCTTACTTTTGTGACATCCACATCTACAGGGTCAGTGTATCATCCGATCATTCAATTATTCCATTTAATCTGGCACACCAAAATGAAATAACGAATCAATATTTTGTTTTTAAATTTTTCTGTATGTACAAAAAATTGAAAACTGACGTTTCTTTCATTGCTTTAAGCTCGAAACGGGAAATATAATAAACAAGGAAACCAAAACAAAATAATGGGTCGAATTATTTGCTCGTGTACAGTAGGCAGAAACAAGATAACAGTTTGTTGTTCCGTTTTTCAGTTTAAAAAAAAATGGAAAAACAGATTTTGGCTTTGATTTCTTGTTATCTCGTTTCCGGAAGTAAGATAGAAATACATCTGATTTTCCGATTTTTACATCTGGGTGGAGCTACATTTAGAATGCCTGTCATTGGTCAAATAATCAGGTAACACTTACTTTCCCTTCAAGATAGCAGTCCTGACATTTTGATCGCACTATTAATCTACTGTACTATCATTAAATTTACATTCAATGCTATAATTAACCACAAATTATTGTGTTAATTAACTACTATATTTTAGTGCATATAACTGTATATGGCTGTATATTACTGTATAACTGTATATTACTGTATATGGCACACACCCCTCCCCCCATTGCTATAGCCTATGCAGAGCAGACTTTGTTTTGACCATAAAATATACATGCAGCCTAGCTGTTTTAGAGACAAGATAATCATTTAAAATACTGTCACTTCATTATAGACAAATTATTAGCCCATAGAGACCATTGGAATTCGAACAGTAGAAACTAATAAACTATTGGTTGTATGCTTTCACTGAAGACAGAAAGCACAACTGCAATATCCATTTTTCGCTAGAAACTCAATTGTTTTAAACTTTAGAGACAAAACATTCTTTATATGCCAGTTTTTGCTGTCAAGGAAGATGAATGTTGGCCATAATTTCAACTCCTTCCGTGGCTTCCTCCTGCCGTATTCTACAGTACACGCAGGTTCTGTCCGGGGTGTTCCTCCTGCTGTATTCTACAGTAGCTACTGTAGATGGCACCCAGATTGACATAAAATGCCACCTGAAAAATAGATAATACAGTTGGCTATATGAATCAAACAGCATTCAACACAATTTATGGATGATAATAAGCGTAAAATATGCTTCTAAATATGACTGCATGAGGTTGGAATATATTCTGCAGTGATTTCTTTGGGGGGCCGCACAGCCCTCCATGTTCTCGCCAGAGGTAGCTTGACTGCCATTAGGTCACGAGATGAAATCCTCAGACCCCGTGTGAGACCATATGTTGTTAAAGTTGGCCCTGGGTTCCGCCTAATGCAAGACAATGCTGGACCTCATGTTGCCGGAGTGTGTCATCAGTTCCTGCAAGAGGAAGGCATTGATGCTATGTACTGGCTTACCCATTACCCAGACCTTAATCCGATTGAGCACATCTGGGACATCATGTCTTGCTCCATCCACCAACGCCACATTGCACCACAGACTGTCCAGGAGTTGGCGGAAGCTTTAGTCCAGGTCTGGGAGGACATCCCTCAGGAGACCATCCACCACCTCATCAGGAGCATGCCAAGGTGTTGTAGGGAGGTCATACGGGCAAGTGGACGCCACACACTACTGAGCCTCATTTTGACTTGTTTTAGGACATTACATCAAAGTTGGATAAGCCTGTAGTGTGGTTTTCCACTTTGATTTTGAGTGTGACTCCATAACCCATATCCTCCATGGGTTGATCAATTTGATTTCCATTGATCATTTTTGTGTGATTTTGTTGTCAACACATTCAACCATGTAAAGACAAAAGTATTTCATACGATTAGTTCATCCATTCAGATCTAGGATGTGTTATCTTGATGTTCCCTTTATTTTTTTGAGCAGTGTATTTTTACATGAAAACATGGAATAATTTCTAGGGGCCTAGAGCGGGTGCAAAGCTAATTCTTGGGGGTGCTTTAGCTCCGTCTCTCCCGAGCCTGCCGCCGGTGCTAGTAGGACAACCGACATTTACATTCACAATACAATTATGAGGAAAATTATTTATTTTTCATATAAATCGGAGCAAAGTAGCTACAGTCCCATTTTTCAAAGAGAGTTCTTGTTGGAAGCGAGATATGATGCTTCCGTCATGCTTCACATAAGAATTAGAATGAAACGGAATGGAATCTTCTAATCTTACCAGTTTTTGACATGTAAACTTTAAAGTGATGTAATTTCATCATTCAATGTTGCCAAATTTATTAAATGACTATATGAGATCATCCTGCTATGCTATTTTCATTTATATCAATTGAAACATAACTGTTTCCAAATCGAATAATATTTTACTGTATGCCAAGCTTTAGCTAAAAAACATAGGGTTGAATAATATACACTCGGTAGCTCCATATAAAATTAAGAACACCGTGCATTCTTTGTGAATATTTATTTTGCACATTGATGCCTTCAAACATGCCATGAGCATGTAAATCATTCTCATATTCAACAAAAAATGATTACGTAAAATAGCTTAATCTCTATGTATCACTTAGATGGCAGCTAATACCTAGACATTTCTCAAAACAATATAGCTTATAACCATCTGCATCAATAGAGTTAAAGCCTCCTTGTTTTTGAACTTTCTGAGTCATCTTTTGGTATATCCCCTTCAAACCACAGGTGGCTCAAGTGAGCTTGTCTCATATGCTTTGTCTGTGCAGACTAAAGACGTTGACAGCGCTGTCCTTGATTGAATCCGTAGCGCTGTTTCAGAATCATGTTCGAAGGCTGTTTTTTTCAGTGTGAAATTCTACACTTTTTTCATACCCCACTTCTCTTGTGTAAAAACATGCCATATAAGGCGTCACCGGTTTTTGGGTACGGGGGGGTTCCCGTTTGTTAAAATGCACATATGGCGGGCCTTATCTGTGCTACAATATGGTAGTTAATAAACACAATACTTTTTGTGGATAATTATAGCATTGAATGTAAATTTAGTGATAGTACAGTAGATTAATAGTGAGATCAAGATGTCAAGACTGCTATTTTGAAGGGAAAGTAAGTGTTACCTGATTATTTGACCAATGACAGGCATTCCAAATGTAGCTCCACCCAGATGTAAAAATCAGAAAATCAGATGTATTTCTATCTTACTTCCGGAAACGAGATAACAAGAAATCAAAGCCAAAATCTGTTTTTCCGTTTTGAAAAAAAACCTGAAAAACGGAACAACAAACTGTTATCTTGTTTCTGCCTACTGTACACAAGCATAAATTCAACCTATTATTTTGTTTTGGTTTCCTTGTTTATTATATTTCCCGTTTCGAGCTTAAAGCAATGAAACAAACTTCAGTTTTCAATTTTTTGTACATACAGAAAAATAGAAAAACAAAATATTGATTTGCTATTTCGTTTTTGGTTTGCCAGATTAAATGGAATAATTGAATGATCGGATGATACACTGACCCTACAGCGTCTGCACTCTGCAGCATTCGACTCCCTCTCCACACGTAAACACTGAAAAGACATTGCTGCTCAGTCAAAGTTGAAGACGTGACAGGACTCTCCTCCACCCCCCCTAATTTTCAGTCATGATCTTCACAGTGGATACATATAAGCAGAGCCGGTCCGACACATATGCAAGAACCGTCCTTCTGTCAACACTACATTATGCCGGTGTCGAACTCAGATTTTTTTGTTTCAAAATAATAGCGCTCGTTTTAAGTCATTGCAATAATCATTTTTAATTAATTATAAAGCTTGTGAATTGTAAACAAATGTGTGTGAAAAAACAATAACAGTATTGGATAGCAATTTTTTTACATGTTTGTAATAGCACATTTTTAATAACAACAGTAACTATTGCGCTGTACACACAATTTGATTGAAAACGAATGATTACATTTGAAAAACGTTCACTAGTCTGTTTAATCCAACAATAGACTAATTTTAGAAACACGTAAATGAACATGGACCCACTACCTATCTATTTAATGAATTAACAAATTCAAATGAATTATGAGCGCTATTGTTTTGGATAGAAAAATCCGAGTTTGTATTGCCGGCATAATAGTGTTGCCAGAAGAACGGTTATTACGAATGGGTCGGACTGGCTTTGCATATTAAATTGGTAGCTAGTTAGCAATTAAAAAACGTAGAGTGAAGTGATACTATAGATAATCTTTGATTTGCCATTTGCTGTTGCCATTTAATCACATCCTTGCGCTTTCACAAAAAACGAGAGAATAAAATGAATTTTTCAGAAAGTAATTACTCAAAACTTTTCAGAGATGAAAAACAGGGGTGCTTTAGCCCCCCTAAAAAGGGTCTAGCGCCGCCTATGCTTGCTCTACAATCATGTTTTGCAATGAATGCAAGTGAAGCACACACAGAGGGCCCTATCTTGCACCCGGCACAATTGACTTTTTACAACGACGCATGTATTATTCCTATTTTGCACCCGACGCACAGGGGACTTTATCCTCCACAGACGTGCATCTGTAAATTGCGCTCCCTGGGGTGGTTCTGCGAAAAGAAGACGCATGTTCCGGCACAAATGTTCCCTAGTGCTATTTTGCAGTTCCCAAAAACAATTCCGTCATAGACCAGGAAAAACCTAGTGAAAAGTCAGTGGCGTGTTATTCAGATGCTATTTTAGGGGCACATGCTTGGCCATAATGTAGCATGTGCACAACGCGCACACACTTTTCTCCTCTCATCTACACAGACGCAGCAGTTCACATTATTGCAACCCATACATAATTACAAGGAAAAATATTACCACATGAGGGAAATCATTGTGGTGTCCGAAGATGTGAAAAAATAGACATTTAGTGTACACATTTACCAAAAATATTTAGGCTGAATTTTTCGCACCTGTGTTAGGGACCGTTTGGTATTAATGGACTACAGAGGAAAAAAGGGGAGGGTCATGACTTTTTATTATTTGTTGAGGGGAGAGTCACCCACTGTTTTTTAGTCTGGGGGGGTAACCCTACTTTTGTATTCATGAAAACAGCTAAATTTCAAAGTGGCTTGTTTGGTGCATATCTTTTCCATGTAGCTCTGTCTCGGCCCACAATCGCTAGCAGATTGGTCTGACCCAGGCGCGTCACCAGACTTTAAAAACTCCCAGGACTCAGAAAGATGACACGGGGCTGAGGGGATTGGGTGTGTGTAATTACATTACCTATAAATATGTGGGCTAGCAATTACATTATTTGTTCTAACAATGCAAAACCGAGGTCGAAACTCGAGATCAGCTATTTTTTTTGCGGACTCAACTACAACATATCTCTGCTTATGGTTAGGGACCGTCAATCAATGACATGCCTCAAGTTATTAATTCAATAGTTTTCCATGATGTAGCTTAGAAACCTTAAAACACTATCAAATTGGTCAGCAATAACGTGACTCATGGCTAATTATGTATTTTTGTTACCGCTGTCACCCATCCCTGCCCTCTTTCACTCGCACTACCAAGAAAGTGAGCTGTATTTGTCTGGGAGCAGGAGAAGATGTCTGCAAAATCTTCAGTAATACAATTCGGCTACAAAAATCATAAAGAATATATTTTTGTAAAACAACATCCAGAAGAAAGCATACAGCTTCTTGTAAATACTGCAATGCTTCGATTTCAGAGAAGGTGGGGACTACGTCACACTTTTATCGTCACTTAGAAAGGAAGCACAAAGAAGGTAAGCTATAAGAGTGATGTTTAGCAAAGCTGGCTAACTAACGTTAGCAACCTGCCTCGGATGGGGATTGAAAACCGGTTCCACGCGAGAAGTGTGAATTTTTGTCCCACCATAGTCTTATTTGATCGATGAGTAATGTAGACAAACTGCTGCGCGTGTGTAGCTAATGTTAAGTTACATCGACCTTAGCTAATGTCAGCTGCATACAGCTCCCGACATTGAAGCTACGCGCCGAGGTGATGCTCCCTCGTTTAGATGAGAGAGCTAACCTAGAAATATGAGCCTAGAGTGGAGACTAATGCGCCTCAAATTATATGAGAAATTACTAAATTAAATAGGTTATTGTATGGCACATGACAGGTTACTTTCAGAGAGCTATTTTTTAATTTCCAATTTACAGATGAAGATCAAATATAGAACTTTTTACCAGCACACACTCTCTGGCTCATACAATATCAATCATTAAACTTCCTTGTTTACCTATTTGAAAAATGTGATGGCCAAAATACCATTGATTCATATTGTGTTTACTTTTTGATAAAACTGCTCCCAATTAAATCAATTTTGCACTTTTATAAATCACATGCAGTTAGGCCACTGACTTTCTGACCTCTTTGTATTAGATATCTTTTGTTGCTTTGATTACACATTAATGCTATAAAAGACTCTTACTTACAATAGTTGTTCCTAAACATCAACATTTCACATAGAATTACTGTATTCATTAAAATACACAGCTTTTCTGCATTTTAAACATTTGCCACATTTAGCTATCTTGTTTTGAAAAAAAAACAGATTGTTGTTGGTTTATAAACAACATAACTTTATGTATTGTTGATAAAAGGCAAAGAAAAGTGAATACATTATTGATGAACGATTAATAATTGTTTTACATTCTGTACTAATTGATGGTCACCCAGGAGTATTGAATACAGATGGTTAAGTTTATTTCAGCTTTGAGTGTTTAATATCTAGTTGTTTTTATGGGAATGTGGATCTTTTAGATCAATTTGAGATGCTCTTTTGATCAAATTTTGTTGTGTCATGTAGTGTGGGGCGCTGGTCTTGGTCTTGACTCGGTCTCGCCCTTGCCCTCCCTCGGTCTTGGTCTCGGCTTGGTCTCGGCCCCTAAAAGTCTTGGTCTTGTCTCGGTCTCGATACACTCTGGTCTTGGTCTTGTCTTGGTCTCGGGTTAGGTGGTCTTGACTACAACACTGGGTCTGAGCATTCACTTTTAGTGTCTTAGCAATCGGGAAAAACTGTAATATATTGTTTATTTCATGTAATATGTTCATTATCTGTTATGTAGTGTGCCAATGATTTGCATTGTTGTTTTGTGTTTCTTTTATGGACTTTCTCTTTAACTTCTCTGTGACACCTTTCCTTTGTTTGGCATTGCTAGGATAATCTTTAGTTAGGTTAGGCTGGTACTCGAAGATCTGATTACTAATTACATTCAGCCGGGTTCAGTTAGTTAGGTAGCTGTCTCTATAAAAGTGGTGTCAAACAAGAGGGAGGTGTCAGGCGTCGTTACTCTATGGGCTCTACTGTTTTGGGCTCTGTGTTGGCGTTGTCTTGTGAGTTCTCCCTAACTATGTAGACACCTTGTTATGTTTAAACGCTACCCTGCGCTACAGGGCTTTATTTTCTAAGTAACAAGAGGACGTACATTGTGTTCTTATACTATGTCATGCTCTACAGTATGGTGTTCTCGTATATTCAGTATATATACATTGCATATAGCGTTCTGTATAATAAACTACCAGAAAGCACCTGTTACTGCCTTGGTCTACCTCCTTCACACACCAACCCACACTGTGACACACCCACAGTCTTTGGACTGTCATGGTAAAGGGTGTTGGTGTAGAAGGAGGGAGACCAAGGCAGATGGATAGTTGTTTGTTGATTGTATTTAATGACAGATCCAATGAGCACATATTACTTTCCTTTGCAGGGTAATACCTAAACATATAATGAGTCCATTCAAAATGTCTCTGTGAACGCCAGCCCAATCTGGATACTCTCAGTATCCCCCCCAAAGGTCACCAATCCGAGGCAGCCAGACCAAAGGGGAGGGTGGAAGGGCCAAAAACACCCCCAAAACCGTACTCAAGTCCAGACCCCCCCCCAAAAGCACTCACCCAGGTGGCGGCTTAGCCAAAGGCCTCTGCAGGCCAGCCAGCCACCCCAGGACGGCAGCTTGGGGTGTCGATGGCAGCCAGCAGGACCCCAGGAGTTTTGGGGTAGACGGCCCATGATTAGGCAATGCATGGGCCCCTGGTTCAGGCTGTGCAGGGGGTGCTGATTCATGCTGTGCAGGGGGCCCTGGTTTCAGCTGTGCCGGGGGGCCTGGTTCCAACTGTGCAGGGGGGCCCTGTTTCCAACTGTGCAGGGTGCCCTGGTTCCAGCTGTGAGTCTCTGAACTCTGGTGGCGGAGGCAGGGCAATGAACTCCAGGTCCTGTTTGATGTGTGGCTGGTTCGCTACCTTTCTGATGGGTAAGGTATAGTAACATAACTATGCTTGCTGTTTTTACTGTCTCACTATGGTAGAGCAACATCCTCTGAGCTAGCCTTTTACACTTTAGCAACACCTGTATTAGATTACTGATTAAGAGGATTTTCTTCACAAACCTCTCAATATAGTATGTTTTAATGGATCTAATATTGCTAAATTTTAAAGCAATCTCTTTTGCCACTATCACACTTCATCTTTGAAAGTCAGTATTGATGCAATATGATAAGTTAGTTTGGGAATTGCAGGGATAGCGTATATATACAGTACACTACTTGCATATTAATGATTGCTTTGATATTTCCAGATTTACAGTGGAATGCAAATTCAATGATTGTTTGCTGATGTTACTTCATGGCTCAATTTAATGATAATTTATATTACAATTTAGCACAAAATACTAATCAGTCATTGATGTTTGCACTGTACATGTATATGATTCCTAATAACAGATTTAATTCCACATGACTGTAATATGTCTTGTGTCAGTTGATATTATCACTTTGTAATCTTTAGTACTGTGTCCTCTACTGCAAGTACAGCTGACCTCTGTACATTCAGTTGGTTTAAAGGAGAGTGCTGTATAAGAATGCTGCAAGAGTGTGAAGCCATTTCTAACCACAAATCAGAACATACCTTTTTAAATCCGCAAATTGTCTTTGTAAACCATAACCTATTTGTACTGTAAATATGTATAGAAGACAATACTTAACTACAAGCTTTATGTGGTTGATATAAGTGTACGTGATTATCATATAACCAGTGCTTGATGTAGAAAAAAATAAGTGTCAGTACTCCCCTTATTCTCTTGCATAGGAATAGACTGTTATCAGAAAACCATTAAGTATTACTATTTAATTCTTACAGCTTATTATACTATGAGATATTAGTTTTGTTCATGATATTGTGTGTTAATTTTGTAAAGGCGTGGCGGGACATTAAAAGAAAATTAGAAATCAGTTAGCAGAGGTCGAGTTTAACGCAGGATTCTGCATTTAAAAAAGAAAATGTCTTGTGTTCTAAAAACGCAGGTGTATTGGCCATGTGATTCCACAGATTGATCCCACAGAGTTCACAGAGTTAACCAAAAAGTCAGCTCCTGCAAATCAAACATGTTCTCTCCTCTTCATTTCTGCACTGTACATGGTGTGTGTGTGGAGGAGAAAGTAACTGAAAACCAATCATTATCATGTCTCTCAGTGGGAATACTGAATGATCAATTGGCTGATTCAGCAGCCAGTAAAGACACACTCGGGTTGATCACATCACTATGGTTTTAAATTGACCGTACGTTGTTGAATCTGCTCATGAAGTGTCATGTAGTTATGAGCTAAATGCTTACTATTACTAATTGCAGATTTATTAGAAGATCAAATGAAAAATGCCCAAATTATGTGGTCTAGAAAACGTTTTGTGTCCCCTTAAAAGTGAAACAGTGACGGTTGGATGAGGGAACTCAAGCATCCAGCTGTAATGCATGACACAATATTTTTGTTTAATATGAGTTATTCTCAATTGAGAATAATCACCAAAATATCCTTCAGATTTTATTACTGTAACTTGTTAAGTAAAACCTTTCACACAACATTCTACAGCCTATTTCCTGCATTCTAGTACACCCACTTTCATTTATAAAATTAGAATGCAGGTAAAATCTTTAAAATGCAGATATTTGAGACTAAGGGCTAGATTTATCAAGCCGTTTGCGCCTGTTTTCAGGCGCTAATTGGTCGCAAAGACGGACGTAACCAATGCGGGCTATTTACTAACCAGGCGCACTTGGGTAAAATCGCAGATTGCGTGCCACATGAGCGACAAGAGACAAGTTGCGCTTTCAATATGCGTTCGTGGGAGGGTCATGGGGAAAGTGGGAG
>JACXGM010033929.1:0-12130 GCA_016801145.1 Umbra pygmaea
CTCCCACTTTCCCCATGACCCTCCCACGAACGCATATTAAAAGCGCAACTTGTCTGTGGTCGCTAATGTGGCAGGCAATCTGCGATTTTACCCAAGTGCGCCTGGTTTGTAAATAGCACGCATCGGTTACGTCCGTCTTTGCGACCAATTAGCGCCTGGAAACAGTCGCAAACAGCTTGATAAATCTAGCCCTCAGTCTTAAGAGGTTAATAGGAGGTTATGGTGGCCCACTATGAAGAGGGATGTTGTCTCTTATGTCACAGCCTGTCCAGTCTGCGGCCAAAATAAAAGAACGACCAGTGCTCGAAGTGGGGCGGTACTCACCGGTACGCAGTACCGGCACCTCTACGATTTACTCTTAAGGGTACCTGCAACCACTGACAGAGAAAGCGTCAGTGTCAGAGAGATTGATAATGATCCGAACGTTATATAAACTACACTACCCAGAGGGCACTACGTGACTTACTTTAGATCTCTTGACGAATCACGTAAAGACAAGCAGTCAGCCCACCCTATCAGAACTTCGCATCTCCACGGACGCTATTTAGAAAATGCTGTCGCCTGACCGTAACATATTTTTCACTGCTGAAAACCTAGAAACTAAAAATAAATGTATTTTTAAGTCGTTATGCTAGCCTGGCTTTAGAAAGGTACTAAAAGAACGCGTGTGCCAGAGCCAGACACGTCAACAGAGGTCCAAGTCCAATCGGAATCATCGGGTACGTTTCATGAGCTTTAAACTATGTTAATTAAAACGCTTCACAGTCTCCAGACGGTCTATGTCAAGCGCGAACCAGACATGCTTGGTACCGTCGGAAAGAGGAAGATCAGACGAAAATAATGAGTGGTGGATCATCCCTGTGGGTTAAAGACAGCCGGAGCTATGACGCCTCAAAGTCGTTCATGTTGTAGACACCTTTTTTACTAAACACGTTACAGACAGGAAGTAAAAAAATGCTGGGATTTCAAAAACATATAGAAATATTGTAAGAAATTGCTACAACATTTTGATGTTGACTAGTTTGTATGGCCTACAAACATTGCACACTGGTCCAGGAGACCTGGGGGCTTGACAATATGCATTAAAAATCCTTATTTGTCTTGTTTTACATGCTTTTACCCAAAAAAACTAAATATACTTATGTTCTGTTTATGGGATTAATATTTAATAAAACATAAAATTCAATGATGCAGGATATTGGATTTCATTAATCCATGTTGTAGCCTTGGGTCTGCTGAGTACAAAACCATAAGGCACTTCGCTGTAGGTCAAAGTGCCAGGGGGACCTAAAACCCCTTAGACCTTGAGGGTTGACATGAGTGGAACTGCTAGCATTAATAAGGGGTCTGCAGCTACCAACCTTAATGTTACCTTAGTCAATGACAGCGATGTCATCAATAACGTGAGTAACGAAAAACATGCATGGCCTGACTGTTTGTCAAGGGACACACACATTACTTTTTTAAATAAAGACATTTATGTTGTTATAGATAACAATAAATTGTTGTTGTACCAGCAATATCTCAAAGTTTTGTTTTTGACTGTAGAAATCTCAAATGTCAATGATTTGCCAATGCAAGAGAGTACCGGCACCTTTTTTTCCCACTTCAAGCACTGAGAACGACTTAATGTAGTGCTTCGCCCTCTGCCCATCCCTCGTCACCTCTGGTCTTATCTTGCCTTGGATTTTGTCACGGGACTGCCGTTGTCTGAAGGTAATACCGCAATCCTGACTGTGGTTGATAGAGTTTGCTCTCTACTTGCCTTTACCTAAACTCCCATCAGCTAAAGAGATGGCCAAATTGCTGGTTCGGGAGGTTTTTCAACGATATGGAATCCCTTTGGACGTTATATCTGACCGTGGACCTCTGTTCACCATAGCGGTTTGGAAGGACTTCTGCCTGGATCTCTGGAATGATTTCTGCCTGGGAGCTACCGTTAGCCTATCATCAGGATACCACCCTCAGACCAATGGCCAGGCAGAATGCGCAGGTGGCATCCCTCGGGTGGGGGTGTCATGTCATGAATCTGCAATCCTGAGCCTGTTCTGTACCTGTGTTTTACCACTGTCTCCAGTTCTTGTACTTCAGCGCATTGTGGTGTACCGACCTGTTTTGCCTGACCTCTGTGTAACTGTACTCCTGTCTAGTTGTATCAAGACATTTCTGTTAAAAATGCACTTCCAATAAAGTGAGTGTTGGCAAAATCGGTTGTTATTTTTATATTGAGGTGGCGAGGCATTGTCGGCAGCTGCTGAACGTAAATAATGAAGTAACTTGTAATCTAACTTTCAGCGGGATGATGTTGCTAAAAACTTCCAATATATAACTACTATCAGACTGAACCTTGCGGCCGCAAAATACTACCAGCCTACTGGGAAAAGTCCAGACTCTCCCGATTGCAACCCCGCACCGGGTCTTTTTTTCAAAAAAAGTGTTGGGGACAAAATGAGTCATGACCAAATCTTGTGGGGACTTGTTTTGAAGATATCACGTTTTAAAGAGAAGCTCACCAAAAATCTGTTTGAAAGATATTACCTCCGTTCTAATTCAATAAACAAACATGTGTATGTGTTTGTGCATATAGACTACATGTTCCAGGACTGTCTGTCACGGTTATAGGTGTGTGTGGAGAGAGGGAGACTTGAGCAAGCAGTACGTGGCAAACGGTCATGACTTATTCCATGCATGTTGATCACACAGAGGTACTCAGGTAGAGTGAAGAAGCGCTTACTGACAGACCTATATATATACTCATACTCTTTACAGTGGTACGGACACCGGAATTAAGATCTGGGTACAAGGTTAACGCCTAAACAATTCAAGGTAACGCTAATAGCAACACACTTGTTTGTAGCTCTTCCACAACATGATGAACATGGAACATAACTATATTCCTGATGTCGCTCAGGGAAGTGAATATAACTACAACACAACGACACAGAATAACGTGACTTACGTGGGGTATTACCTCCAACAATGCTCCACGTCTCCTCCTCGTTCCAGGGCTGCTTATATGAGGGACTCTGATCACGCTGACTAGACCCAGCTCTTCGTAATGGCTAATCAGAACCTTCTACTCAATTCTAGCCCTATCTAGTCCCTACTTCATTTCCCAGCAGCCCTGGCCAGGAAGAGGCTTGGTTGACCCCAAAGGGGACATGTTTCAAAATAAAAGTATCAACACAACCACCATGCGTTATAAAGAATGATCAACATAGGAAAACTAAACAAGTATTACAGTGAGTCCATTCTCAGTTCATTACGACAGCCCACACTGGGCTGGGCGTTAAACTGTCATACTATAATGCAATGTCTTGTATTAATATAATGAGTTATTCTTATATAGTTAATTAATCTGATTATATACAATTGTATATGCAAAGTAATAATGTAAATAAAACCGTCTCCGTGGGACAGCGAACTCTCCAGCTCCGGCAAGTTCCTCAAACGAGTAACATACACATTACACCATTGAAGCAGTGAAGTACAGTGTTGCTTTTTAGGTATCCAACATAGATGTTGGGTTTTCGTACACTAAAAGGAATGTTAAAATAAAAAAGCAGTTTAGATGGGAAAGTTATTTGTAAGGAATTTAGTTGATTTCTTACAGTGCTATATTTTTACTCCCCGGACCTGTGACAATTCCTAATATGAAATGATTACAACTTCCAAATAACATTTTTGCGTTTTAGTAAAAGCTTCAAATACAATCATAAACATTTTAGCCTGTGCAGTGTGCATTTTAGAATTGTTCTATGTAGTTTTATAACTATTTAGGTTGTTTGGGGAATTTATATTGGATTACAAAGTAATTTTTGTGGATCTGCTCACCACAGCAACGCTTGCGCTGATGAGAAAAATATTCTTGAAGCACAGACCTTCAATGTCAGTGAACTCCCCCCCCACTAGTGAAAATCGCCTGCCATCTCTCACACATCATTGTCAATCTTTACTATGTCGTTACTATGGGACTGAAAGCTGCATGTGCTTGTTCTCCCGAATTGATCCACCAAATGTAGCTATTTGAAAGCGTTCCCCAAAGTGAAACATTTAAAATCTAAAATGATTATATGATATTAATATATTGAGTTATTCTTATATAGTTATTCAAATGTTTTCAAAATGTTTTACTGTTGTTTTAATTGTCAAATAAACAATCCTGTAACTAGGATTAAAAACAGCTAAATTTGAAAGAAGCTTTACCCGGCTGTATTTGAAAGCGTTCCCCAAAGTGAAACATTGAAAAATTATAATGCAACATTTTTTATTAATATAATGAGTTATTCAATGAGTTATTTGATTATATTCAATCAGAGTGGCTGTGTTTGAATTGCGCCGGCAAGAACGTTTGTCCCATCCATCACTCTCCAAGCCGTGATGAGCATGGTCATTAAGGCTGTTTTATGCTTCTGCGTTAAATTAAAGGTGTATCCACACAGACCCCTCTACGTCAATGCGGACCTTACGCTGTAACCTCCGCCGTCGAGCGACTTGCACCTCTCCAAAAATATAGCATGGTGATGTCACACATATGGTGGCTTTTAATAAATGCCTGGTGACATTTATTAGATGTGTGTCAGCGTTTATTAAACATCAGGTGGCGCCAACAACAGCGTTCAAAATGTTGTGAGAATTGTGATGAATTGAGATAATTTTGGCTTACCATATAGAAATGTAACTCAGCATCGAGGCCACGCAGACCACAAGGACTATGATTGTTCAGATTAATACATCTTTCAGAAAGTTAGTTTTTTGGGTTTTCCTCTCCCTTTTTACCTCCATTGTTTTGCTCAGAGTTGTTTCGTGAAAAGGACAACTATAGATGATTTTGAATCTAAGGTATATATATATATATGTATATATATAAGTTCATTGTTTTACCTCTGTTTATGTGGGCTACTAAGCTAGCTGGTTTACAATGCTATTAGATTGTTCATACACATGTCGCCATGGTACGTCTGTGCAAACAAAATGTAACAATACATGCCAAAAATGTTGTTTTGCAATGCTGTTTACATAGCTCTGCTAATTCCATACCTTTTTATTATTCAGAGCTGATGTATCATAGGAATTTCTAAATTATGGGGTTAATAATTTCTATTTTATCAATCAATCATCACTGTCGTTGTGCTTGTGAAGTACAGTACTGTGAAATATATATACTTTTAGCCCCATGGCGCCTGTACACACTGACTTGCACAGCATTTTATTATCAGTATCTTATTTATCAACTGTTATTTGCACAATAACCATTTGCACAGTCATACTCAAGTGTTAATTTATTGCATTGTATTTGTGTCACAATGGCCCTCATTTACGAAACATGCGACCTAAAACAGGCTTAAGACAGGCGTACGCCGATTCCTATGCAGAGCAAGGGATTTATTAATTTGAACGTGAGCGTAGGCTGTGATAAAATCTCCCATCTGGTCTGACCTTGTGTATGCAAGTTCTCCAGTGTGACTAGCGGTGTTCATGGTATAACCACCCGGTTCAGTGAATTGTTGTACCAGCGATCATTGATGAATGTGTGTGCATCACAACTACCCCATATTACAAGTTACATTTCAGAATTACAAATTAATTGTATAGAGCACATTGTTATTAAGTAATATATTTCTTCCCTTTCACTTCATGGTGGCCTAGAACATGAGGGCTGAAATTAGGCAAACAACAATTTCAATAAAATAATAAATATATATATATATGTATGTATGTGATATTTCATTTCAAACTAATAGCGCTAGTTTTAATTCATTAGACTAATTGTTGCAACACATGAACATGGACCCTCTACCTATCTATGAAATGAACAAACAGTGATTATTATAATGAATGAGGAGTGCTATTATTTTGAAATGACATATCCGAGTTCGTGTTGAGGGCATTATATACTGTTGCCAGGCGAACGGGCTCTGGAGTGCATATTGGATCGCGATGTGAATATCGTCACAGCCCTGGTCTGTAGCCACCATTCATGAATGATTACGCATTTATCAATTGCAAAAACTTTAATTCAATTAAAGTTCAGATCATATGTGATGCCAGGATGTTTGATCTGAAAATGGTAGCCTGGTGGCTGGGTGGGACGCGTGACTCTTATTTTTTGTAAACTGTAGCATTGGATAAGGCTACAGGAGGGCGCACTACATGGCTGGAGTCATCTCTGTGAGTTACGCCCTCATACAATTATTGTAATAGTTCTACATGTCTTTGGTGAAACGGCTGGATGTGATTCCTCTAGGTGACAAAGGTTATGCCCTGACTGAGTACCTTATAACACCACTTGCAAATCCCCAAAAATGCAGGAGTGCAGGTTCAACAATGCGCACAGATGCACACAAACCACAGTGAAGAGATGTATAGGTTTGCTCAAGGGCAGGTGGCTCTCTCTTGGGTAAGCGGGGTGGGGGGGATGCTACACACCCCAGAGCAGGCCAGCAACATAATTATGGCATGCAGGGTTCTCCACGATATTGCGCTGGAGAACGGTGCCATTCAATGAAGGTTAGTGGCCACAACAGCCACCATTGGGGGCTCTACGAAGGAAACAGGATCTTATTCTATGCTTCTAATATAGTAAGTGCTATCTTGGGTAAGAAAGCTACTTAAAATATACAACGTGGAATGTTCAATGAAAAAAAATAATTTATTTGAAATGCACTTCAGGTTCTCTTTAATTAGATAGATAGACATTTATTGATCCTTTCGGAAATTCATCTTGCACCATACAGCTTATCAAATAAACAACAGACCACAGACACCCCGAAACACTAACCACTCCCTCCCCCACACAGCAGCAATACACAACACCAAATATCTCTACATCATAAAATATCAAAGTGCAATATCATTACCAATAGAAGGCTGTCAATAGCAAGGTGCAACATCATCCATGACTGTCATACCACAATAAAATACTGTGGCACAGAAAGGATCAAATTATTATTATTTTCCCTAAATTGTTCAGTAGTGTGAAATTGTTAGGAATAAATTATTTACGAGCCCGGTTGGATTGTGAAGACGGCACCTTATATCTTCTACCTGATGGCAGCACCTCATAAGCCTGGAATAAGGGATGTAGCCCAACACCAGAAATTGCTTGTCCTTTCCTCACCACCCTGGTTTCACAGATCATGGTCAGAGAAATTAACTGGTGTCCTGCAATCTTGCTGGCCATGTTAACTATCCTGTGTAATTTATTTTTGTTAGTCACCATCAAAGACGAATGCCAGGCAATAAAGCAGAAGTTTAGAATACTCTCAACAAAAGAGCAATAAAAAAGGACCATCATGTGTCCTTCTACTCTGAGCTGTCTAAGCTTCCGCATGAAATATAGTCGCTGAAGACCCTTTTTATAAATAGCATCAGTGTTGGAATTCCATGATAGCAGCATCTATTATTGTTCCAAAGTATTTATGCTTCCCAACTTCTTCAATCCCTTGCACCTCCATAGTCAACTGCTGGTGGGTCGGACCCCCACTTCTAAAGTCAAATATAATTTCTTTAGATTTCTTCGTGTTTAGCAGAAGACAACTAGACCTGCACCACTCTATAAACGGATCTATCCAAGCCCGGTAGTTGGTTTCATCATTGTCCCCTATTAAACCCACGATCGCTATATCATCAGCAAATTTTATTGTGACATGCTCCGGTGTGTTGCTCCTACATTCATTTTGTAAAGGGTAAATAAGACTGGAGAGATTATACTTCCTTGTGGAGCCCCCATGTTTGTAATAATGGGAGAGGACACTGCTTCATTTACCCTGACATGCTGCACTCAGTCGAAAAGGACTCAACCCATCTAATGACATCACTATGCACTAAACCTGTTTGAGTCGTGACTCACTCGGATATTTCACCCGAGTCTTTAAAAGAACTCATGAGTCGCGAGTCTTTAGTATCATTAACCCGTATCAGTTGAGTCCTAATAAAATTCTATCTAAAATGATAAAATTGATACACAAACAAAACTCTTGTAACATTAGCTACTACTAGTCCTAGCCATCTTAGCTGCCAAAAGCTTTATAACTTAGAATTTCATAGGCAACTTAAGCAACTGAGTGAGCAGAGCGACCCGATCCGCAATGTCTGTGAACTCGATCCACAGACTCAGCCGGAAACATTGCAGACTCGGAAACCATGGGACACATGAGTTGTCGAGGACTCATGAGTTGTCGATCACTCATAAGTTGTCGAGGACTCATGAGTTGTTGAGGACTCATGAGTTGTCGATCACACAAGTTCTTGCGTGTCAGTCAATCGCATGAATCAGCTGGCTACCTTGTTTAAAATAACATACAATGTTCGGCATGTAGCCTAGCTAGGCTTACTGTAGGTTTGGTGTATAAATGTAGTATATTAAAATGCAATTGGATCGAGCAGCCAGTCTGAAACATTGCAAGCTCGGCACACCTCGCAGACCATGGGACTCATGAGTTGCGGAGGACTCGTAAGTTGCCGAGGACTCATGAGTTCCTGCGTGAGTCGGTCAATCGCGCGAATCAGCCGGCTACGTTGTCATGGAGCATATACAAAAAGGCGTCATCAGTGCTCCTTTCTGTCCTGTATACAGCTTGCACATCTCCTAGAACATATTTTAGGACAATCTTCTCAAGACTTTTCATTATAATAGATGTTAAGGCAACTGGACGATAGTCATTTAAGGCAGATGGTTTTGCCACTTTTGGTACCGGCACTATCAGTGACGTTTTCCAGGCCTTTGGAATGTAATGTGTGTCAAGAGAGATTTGAAAAAGCTGCCCAAAAATAGGGCTAAGTTGTTCATTACCCTTCCTCTGATCTTATCAGGAACAACTGCCTTTTTTGGATCAATTTATTTGAAAATTTTAAGCACCTCCCCAGCTGTTACAACCAAAGGAGAGCCAAAATTAAGTTGTTGTCTGATAGAATTACATTCTGAGGAAAAATCTGTGGTGTGAAATCTTGCATAAAAAGTACTTAATTCATTTGCAATGGTAATGTCATCTTCAGTTATATTAATGCCTGCCTCCAAAATATATCATGAATTGTGACAATTCGCCTGCCACTTTACATACCAATCTGATCTACCTCTAAAGCTAAGATTTCTTTGCACTAAGTGTACATTTTCTCATGCTTTCCTTGTATAATTGACTTTTTTTATTTCTCTACCCTTTGTGTATATTTTTGTGTATTTGTATTCATGTGTAACTTGGTCTGAACTTGCACCTTTTTGCTTTATCTTTTTATTGTTTATTATGCTGTTAAAAATATAAAATGTTTATGGTAACACTTTAGAATAAGGTAGCTTTAATAAAGGGTCTATAAGGGGTTTTTAAATTACACTATTAATGGCTATTTAAGCATTTGTAAATGCATTATAAACCCTCTCTAACCACATTCGTCACAAAAGTCAAAAAGCTGGTCAGGTTGCCAGATACTTACTTTTATTTTATTTATTCAGGTAATAATCATTTATAAATGTAGTTACAAATGCTAATAAGAATGATACTTATTTACCTAATTTTAATGGTTGCAGTTGAACAATACAGTCATTAGTGGTTATTTCTCCACTTTCAATTGTAATGTTGTGATGCTTTAATCTTTCCATTCAACACTGTATCTGATTATTCGCTACAGAATTTGGAGTCATGGTGGTTGTTTATTAAATGGTCTAACATGAAATTGTACATGTACATACTGTTGGTGTTCATTTAGTCTTCTCATTTGGTGTTAAATATTCTCATTTACTAGCAGTCATGAAAACCCACCGACTGTGATATAGCTGAGTGCACTTTAACATCGGATTGTGTTTATTTATTGTCACATTTAAGCACATTATTATGAGGTATAAACCTGAAAGGAGACGTTGAAGTGATGTGCCTATTACTATATATAATGCATTATAAACGTAAATAATACATGAAAGGACAGCTTATTTTAAAATAATGTCCAAATTACCAATTACGAATGAGTTATAAAAACTTTATTAGACCTAAAACACCTTACTCTAAAGTGACATACCAAATACCAGTTATAAATGACTTACAAACCTATATAACACATGAAAGGATACCTTATTTTAAAGTGATGTCCAAATTACCATTTACAAATGAGTAATAAAAACTTTATTACACATGAAACACCCCATCTAGCCATTTTCTCCTCAAGCAAATATTCAAAAATAATAATTCTCAAATAGTCTGTGTCATGGCTGCAAGTATTATTTATATGGGGTGCCATTGTTTTTCTAGTTTCAGCACATTCCATTTAAAAGTTATGTGAATGGCGCTGCTCACGACCAGTGGTACTTAGATGTTTAATCGAGAGAAATGTCTTTTGGGACAACCTGATTGACTCTGCATAATCACCATTTATGATATTCATCATTCAACTAGAATATTTGTTTGTAGAAATCTAGACTATTGGTTGCATACAAGTCTTGTCATATTTTTATAAGATTTGTTTTCTTTTTCAAGAGGCCAGATTTACACAGTTTTCTATAAAATATTAATATTTTATATTTGACCGACTATTTTACATTTATTTTGTGTACCTAAAGTACATTCCTGATCACAATTTTACTTTTGGTACATTTAAATTGGTCAATTTAAATTCAGATACTTTTAGACTTTTACTCAAGTAGAAATCCAGTAGGTGAATTTTCACTTTTACTGGAGTAGGGTTTTAGTACAGCATCTCTACTTCTACTCAGGTATCGGTCTCCAGTACTTTTTACAACTCTGAGAGCCGCAGCAGAACAAATAAACTGTTTCTGCTGTTTTGTTTGCACCTTATGAAGTGCTACTTATATGTGTATTCATTTTGTATACAGTTGATTTGTATAGTTATTTTATATATTCATATTTTGTGCTGCTTGTACCTGCTTGCAACTGTGTGCAGGTTACTGCCAATAAAGAACAATAACATGACTTCACAGCAGGTCTTTATTGATAAAAAGATAAATCTTAAAACATAAATGCAAAGGAAAATTCAGATATGACAATCACCTAGCCAATAGTTATAATATATTGATCTATCTATCTGACTCTGGAGTGAAGGTAATTGTAAATCTGCTTATCCATGGGCAGGTGCATCATTATGTAGCAAAAAACAGCATTAATGCATAGGCAATCATTGTATGACTGTAACGTTTCCCAGTTCCCCTTCCCTGGATACTGCCACTTCCCTGGTCTATACTGCTCAGAACTACAATTCCCAGTCACCAGTTCTACTTCCTGTGGACTACAGCTTCCCTAGCCATGCATGTTCAGAACTACAATTCCCATAGCCCGGACTCAATCAGCCTAACTCTGTACACCTGCACTCACCCAGTCCATTCTGTATTTAAGTCACACACCTCTCCTTGCCTCTTTGCGAGGTATTGTAAGTACAAGTTTCGTATTACTGAGCATTCATTCATTCCTGTGTTGTTGTTATGGTCTGACCTCTGCCTTGTTTTGATTATTCTGCCTTGGTTTGATTATTCTGCCTGTGGATTTCCCGATTGTGCCTTAGCTATATATATATATGCTATTCCGGTCTGACCTCTGCCTTGTTTTGGGATTATTCTGTGCCTTGTCCTTGGACAGTTCATACCTGTTACGAATAAACAGTGTTCTCTCTTACATTTGGAGTATCATTACAGAATACCTCGCCTTGCATATAAAATGGCTGGGAGTGAGCCGTTTTTCAGTGGCTGGGACCAGGAGGATCCTCTATGGGACCTCTATGAAGCCTCCTATGAGGACTTTATAGTCAGGGAGGCTATCGATGGGGACTACATCCTTCCTCGTCGTGTTTTTGAGACACCTGCCCCTTTTGAAGCTCTGAAGAGGGCGCCCAGTTCCTGTTCCCAGATGGTGGCTCCCAGTCCCAGTCCCAAGAAGGCCAGCCAGAGTCACAAGATGGCCGCCAGCCCGAGTCACAAGATGGCCTCCAGCCCGTGTCACAAGATGGCCTCCAGCCCGAGTCACAAGATGGCCTCCAGCCCGAGTCACAAGATGGCCTCCAGCCCGAGTCACAAGATGGCCTCCAGCCAGAGTCACAAGATGGCCTCCAGCCAGAGTCACAAGATGGCGGCTTCCAGCCCCAGTACCCAGATGGTGGCTTCCCGCCTCAGTTCTAAGACTGGTTACCTTCCTCC
>JACXGM010033930.1:0-12129 GCA_016801145.1 Umbra pygmaea
GAATCGTTTTACGAAACCTTCCACAAAACAATTCCAACGCGATCGGGATCGAGCCGCACGTTTTGGTACATTACTCTATGTATCGATTTTTGAAGCTCTGGGAGGAGTAGGGGGGCATATTTTTGCTATAATAATAATAATAATATATATGTCGGATAATAGTATGTGTTCCTTGCCAAAGGCAAGAACACTTAATAACATGTAATTACCAAAGTAATAGCTGGGTAAAACATCACAGTAATAAAATGTAATACTGGTCTAATAAGGTGATAAGAAGGTAACAGATGTAATAACATGTTATTACCAATGTAATAACTAGGAAAGGGTTCGATGATAACCACATGTAAATCTGGGTAATGGTAATATAGTTTTATTAATATTTTAATTACATGATAATAATGGGGTAATATATGTTGATGTTTTCAAAGTATTATAGGTTGCTATCAGAGTAATAACTTCCAAATTAGATACTTGTTGGAATTTAAAATGGGTAATTACCATATTATAATGATGAAATTCATCCACCCTTTATGTTCCAAATATTTCCCTTTTGTTTCAAGGAAATACTTTTAATACAAGATTAAACATACAAATGATATGTTTAATCTTGTGACTTCTTATCTGGAAACACATCTGGTAGTTTCTGTGTAACAACCATGAATCAGTGCTGCAAAATGCAAAACTACCTGTTTCTATTTTTTTTCATGGTAATATTAGAATAACAGAGGTGTAGAGATTACCTGGAAATGGTTCTGGTATTTTCTGTGTAACAACCATGCATCAGTGCTGCAAAATGCGAAACTTCCTGTTTCTAATTTATTACATGGTAATATTAGATTAAACAAATCATTAAAAGGTGCAGAGATTACTTGGAAATGCTTCTGGTAGATTTTGTGTAACAACTAGTGTTGGTTTTGGCAGCCTTTTTTAATTTTACCATAGTTTTTATCTAGTCTTTGTGTCAAGCAGTCATTTTAGTTTTTATTAGTTTTAGTCACATTCATACTCTTTTTAATCTTGTCAAGTTTCAGTCAACTAAATGTCTGAGCATTTTATTTTTATTTTTAGACAGAATTATCCATGATTATTTTTGTCAAGTTTTAGTCGACAAAATCTGATGACATTTTAGTCTAGATTTAGTCAATGAAAATTGTATTTTAGTCTCTTTTTAGTAATGCAATTAAATTTATCCCAGTCAATATAGTATAGGTACCTAGTAAAATAGACACAACCTACATTTTCTTTTAGCCAAACTCCTTTTAAACAAGGTTATCTTATTATATTATTGTTACCTTATAGACTCAATACATCCATTCCAGACACGGAAGATGCTCTGATTTGAATATACAACATACTGTATTTATTTTACCAACCAAATATGGTAGAAGTACACACACATTTAAATAAAATAAATAAAAACTTGGTATGGCCAGTCACCCAATTTTTATTTATTTTATTTAAATGTATGTGTGTGTACTCTCTCTGTATCAGACTTAATTTTGTTTGTTGTCATTTACGCTAACTCACCACAGCTGCATCTTCTAAATAATGCCACGAGTTGGACTTGAGGAAGTAGCGTCACCTGCGTCTGCATGAAGTGAGACACATGAAACAGAAATGGTGCAAAATAATAATAATAATAACCTGGCTAAATAACGTTATAATATTTAGACATTTTAGCATGTTTTTTATTTTATAAACTACATTTAGTCTCGTTTTTATTCATTAACATTATTGCATTATATAGATTTAAATATAGTCATTATCACATGACCAGCATTTACATTGCGTTTCGTTTCCATTACGTGATAAAGGTTTGTTGACGACGATATTTAGTCATAATTTTCGTTGACGAAAGCAACATTAGTATCAACCATGAATCAGTGCTGCAAAATTTAAAACTGCCTGTTTCTATTTTATTTCAAGGTACTATTTGATACATACACATTTTACAGTATTGATGCCTTGTATTTTTACCGTTTAACAATCTAAACCTCTGTTAATCTAATATTACTATGAAATGGAATAGAAACATGCAGTTTTACATTTAGCAGCACTGATTCATGGTTGTTACAAAGAAACTAAAATAAGTGTCCTGACTCTCAGTGGTCATTAAATATCCCATGGCACTTATCGTAAGTGGAGGGGCGTTAACCCTGGTGTCATGGCCAAATTCCCAACCAGGCCTCACCTCACTCATGGCCACCTAATAATCCCCCTCCTTCCAAATTGGCATATATAACTACTCATCTCTCCACCTGATAGCTGATGTGTAATGAGCGTTCTGGTGCAAAATGGCTGCCGTGCATCACCCAGGTGGGAGCTACACATTGGTAGTGGATGAGGTCTGCTTTCTCCCTCACTGTGTAAAGCGCTTTGGGTTCTTGAAAAGTGCTATATAAGATGAACAAATTATAATTATAATAATCTTTATCATATTTCTGTCTAGAAAAATTGCACATCTTAGTGCACATCATCCAGTCTCTTGCAGATGATGTAGCAGCTTGAGACATGAATCTATTCAAACTATATTTCACAAATCTATTTCCCAGTATGTACTGTACACAAATTAAAATTTAGGCTGGCTGACTTGTTTAGCCTTCCTTCAGTAGCAACAAAAATAGAATTTCTTTGGATCTGGTGGTTTTTTAAGTGCCTGTTTCATGCCACACCACACATACCTCCTGCCATCTCTTTGCCACACCAGGTGAAAATGTAGATCCACCCCTGCAGACAGCAGTGTGTCATGTTTTGGGAAGTGAATTAAGCTGATGTTGGATTGGATATGCGGGTGGATGTGTGTATTTGAATTAAGATAATTAGTGCATGATGTTAAAAATTACAGTTTAATTTGGCAATAAGATTTTAACTGGTTTTGACGGAAGAACTGATCAACAGTACTTCAGGCGGCCTCTGGCCGTTTTGTATATAAATAATTTTGGCCTGTGGAAAGTAATGCATTTTGCTAAAAATATGATATGGGTATTTTGACAAATAACAAATTACATCTTAAATCATTTGTGTTGTTGCTTAATAGGATGTTAAAATTTAAGATGTAAATTGACAATAGCATTCAAAGCGTTTTTTTTTTGACAAACGGACTGACTTTTAGTCATGCTTAAAATGCAAGTACAAACCATGCAACTTTTGGTTCTAAAATTAATAGGGACACCGTAGCCTCTCTGACGTGACTTTGAGGTTATGTTTTTTTTGCCTAGTGGGAATTAAGGCATTTTGATGAACATATAGAATGGGGAACTTTAAAGGTGAAATTATTATTTAGAATGGAACAACAATTGGGGAAAATTAAAACTTTGTGAATGACTTAATATGGTGTACAAATAACAGATTCTTGCATTCTGTTTAATTGGCTGGGACTGTGCTGTAGCCTTCGAGTTTGACAGGGCCTGATCTGTTATGTTATATTATATGTATGTCAAATTGTTTTCTGTTGTCTGAAGGAGAGGAGCTAAGGGGGGGATGGTGGACTTTCGAGGACTCAGTCCGCGAAAGGGCCCACACAAGATAGGCATTTTGCCGTTGAGAGGTCCTGCTGCGTATAGCAGGTTACACCAAACCGACCACAGTGGGGTGTCAATTGATGTTTACAGGCCAGTAATAAGTTATTTAGTTATATTAAATGTTGATTAGTAATAAGGTGGGACACATTGCTAGGCATTGTTAGGTAATAGTATCTCATGGTTAGGTATTTCAGATAGTTGGAGACACTAGGGGTGTGGGGGTTAGATCTTATCTGTGTTAGGATTTTATCATTGCTGATTTTTGATAACAAATTTACTTTTTGCCCATTATGGCCCCCTGTGTTCTTACAGGTGTGTGGGAGCTGGGATAGTGGGTGATGAGGTAGTTTTGGGAGTTGTTTTTGTTGACTTTGGGGGTTGTGCAAGGTAATGTGGTTCCGTGCTGGTTAGGTCTTACATCATTTTTCTTACAGTATTTTTTTTATATATATATATTTATAGATATAATTAAACAAACAAAAAAGAGCAGACCACACTATACAACATACACGTATATGTACATACACAGAACACATTATTTCAGTCCCCCCCCACCCCGCAGGTGTCCAGCTGGACCCAACACAGTCCCAAACCCTCCACCCCACCCACTAAAACCCACCCACAAACCCACATTGAACAACCAGTGGGAAATAGAAAAAAAATAAAAATTTAAAAAAATTAAACAAAAGACACTACACAGACATAAATACAAATATAAATACAAATGCATACATACAAATATAATAAACTAGACTTGAAAGGCTGTTGTCATAGAATGGATTATGGTGGATCTGAGGGGAGTATTTGTAAACTATTAAAATTACAAAACATTGCTTAGCCGAAGACAGCCTAAGGGGGGCTGATAAGATTTTTACTGCAGCAAGATTCTGTGGCGGGCTAGTAATGAGGTAAAAGCAATAATATCAGCATTTTTGTGACTTAACGAGAGAGGGTCCCCTGGGATTCCGAACACTGCAATCAATGGGCATGAAGTCAAATGGATTTTAGGTGCCTAGGAAAGGGTATGAAAATGTAATTCCAATAGTTGCTCAGTTTAGCGCATGAAAAAAAACATGTGATAGAGGTCACATGGGGAGGAATGACATCTGTCACACGCATCTATCACTGTGGGGTACATTCTAGATAGTCTGGACTTAGAGTAATGAACTCTATTGACCACCTTGAACTGAATAAGTCCAAGACAGGCGCAAGATAATGTGGAGCTTACTCTCTCAATAGCTCTGTCCCAGAATTCCTTTGAAATTTCAAGACCCATTTCTCGCTCCCAGGCAAATTTTGATCTGTTGGTAGGTTTTTTGTCAAAAGACATTATCAATGAATAGACCCTAGAAATCAGTGAGTTCTGTTGAGGTGAGAGAGTCAATAGCTCGTCCCATGGCTGGGTAGAGGGTAGGGAGGAAAACATGCAAATTCAGAAGAAATGAAATGTCTCATCTGCAGATACCGAAAAAAGTGTGATGGAGGCAAGGCATATTTAGCAGCCAATTTGGGAAAACTAGATTTTCATTTTCAAAAAGGTCATAGAATGTTTTAATACCCTTTCTTTCCCATAGAGAGAAGGCGTTGTCAACCACCGATGGAGTGAACATGTGGTTGTTATTTTATAGGACCCAGGATGGAAGTATGGGAGAACTTAAAATGATGACGGAACTGGTACCAGATCTTAAGTGTAGATAGTACTACTGGGTTGCCAGTATAACGGGAGAGAGTTGTTGGGAGAGCGGAGCACAGTAAAGCTGACAAAGATGAAGAAGTGCAAGACAGACCTTCTAAATGACACCAGGGTGTGTCTGGGGAATGCAACCAGAATAATGGTCTCTGAACATTAATGGCCCAGTAATAATATGGAAAATTAGGAAGTGCAAGCCCTCCATGAATTTGCATCTCTGTAGCAAGGACCTACTAACCCTGGGTGCCTTCCCACCCCAGATGAAAGAAGTAACAGCCTGATTAATTGTTTTAAAGAAAGACAAAGGTAACAATACAGGAATATAGTGAAAAAGGTAGATGATTTTAGGCAAACTATTAATTTTAACAGCATTGATCTTCCCAATAAGAGACAGAGGTAAGTTGCCCTACCTCTTAAAATCAGCCTTCATCTGAGTGAAAAGGGGAGAAAAGTTAGCTGAGAAGAGAGCTGGCATTAAGCGAGTCCCGTTTACTCCAAGGTACTTGAAGCCCGAGTGATTGAGATAAAAAGGTAAATCTATCTGCTTAAGCTCTAATGCAGCTGGGTTTAATGGGAAGCACTTGCTCTTTTGCAGATTTAGTTTATACGTTTATAAGTTTATTAGAAAGAACTAAAATTATCCAGAATAGAGAGAATAACTGGTAAAGACAATGAGGGATTATGCACGTAAAATAGCAAGTCATCAGCATATAATGACAGTCTGTGTTCAATTCCTTCTCGTAAAACACAGTGGAAAGAGGGTGAGGCCCACAAAGCCACTGAAAGGGGCTCTATAGCAATGGCAAAGAGTAAAGGGGGAAAGAGGGCACCCCTGCCTTGTCCCGCGTTCCAGGGTAAAGTAATCAGAGTGATTGTCATTAGAGCAGACACTTGCCTGTGGGGATGCATACAAAAGCTTGATCCACGCATTCAATTTGTTACCGAAACCAAACTTTCGGAGAGCTGCGAATAAGTATTTCCATTCAATTCTGTCAAAGGCTTTTTCTGCATCAAGTGAGACCACACGCTCTGGGAAATTTGAAAACTGTTTAGAGTAAATAATATTAAAAAGCGTCAGAATATTGACAAATGACTGTCTGCCCATGATGAAACCTGTCCGTTCCTCTGAGATAACTGATGGGAGGGCCCCTTCCAGACTCCTAGCTAGTAATTTGGAAAGTACCATTACATCAACATTAAGGAGGCTAATTGGCCTATAAGAAGAGCAGACTGTTCCCTTAAGAAGAAGTGCTATAGAAGCTTGTGTTAAGGTTGGTGGGAGCACACCTCAATCCAATGACTCATTGTACATAGATAGGAGTAAAGGGGCCAAATGTGAGTAAAATTTCATAAAGAATTCCATAGAGAAACCGTCTGGACCTGGAGCTTTGCCATTTTGCATAGAATTTATAGACTCAACCACCTCATCAAGCTTCAGAGGGGAATCAAGGTCATCTACAGTGTCAGAAGGAACAGCAGGGATGTGTAATTTATCTAAGAATTGAGTCATAGTAACAGTGTCCAATGGAAACTCAGATGTATAGAGTGAGGAATAAAATGATTTAGATGACTTAGAAGAGGCTTCAATTTTAGGAATTAAATGGGAAACAGCACATCGATTTAATTGGTGTGAAAGCAGACGGCTCGCCTTATCACCTTGTTCATAGTAGGAGGCCTGTGAATGTAAAAGTAATCGCTCTGTATCATTGTTAGATATAAGGTTGAATTCTGACTGCAAATTTAAATGTTGTTTATATAACTCTTGGGATAGCGTTAGTGCATATTTATGGTCCAAGTCTATAATATCTTTAGAAAGTTCCTCAAGTTTAGCCCTACAAGCTCTGTTTAAGTGAGAGGAGTAGGAGATAATCACACCTCTTAAATAGGCCTTAAGCGTCTCCCGTAGGAGAGAAGGTGAAGTTGAACCAGTTTGATTAAAGTATAAAAAATTGTCAATAGCAGATGTTATACCACTACAAAAGGAAGCATCAGATAGGAAATGAGAGTTAAATCTCCAGCGGGGGAAAGTACGGGTTTTTACCGATTAAGTTATTTCAAGTGGTACAGGGCCATGGTCCAATATTACAATGGGCAAGTAATCAGAAGAGGTCACACTCGGAAGCAACAAGTGGTCCACAGAAAAAAAAGTCAATACAAGAGAAAGAGTGATGTAAATGAGAGAAAAAAAGAGTACTCACGTACCTGCAGATTCTGAAACCTCCAGGGGTCAATACATACATTCTTAGTCATAAAATCTGAAATGGACCTTGAAATATTGGAGGGAGGCATAGGACTGGAATTAGAGCGGTCCAGATTCTGATCAATAACACAATATAAGTCTTCAGCAGATATCAGGCGATGTGTGTGACAGTGGAATCCTCCCCAGCAGCCTGTTGGCAAATTCAACATCATCAACATTAGGAGCATAAACATTGACCAGCACCACAGGGGTGTTACAAATGGAACCAGATACAATTAAATACCTCCTGTTACTATCTGACACCACATCAGTCATCAAATTCAACATCATCAACATTAGGAGCATAGACATTGACCAACACCACAGGGGTGTTCCAAATGGAGCCAGATACAATTAAATACATCATCAACATTAGGAGCATAGACATTGACCAACACCACAGGGGTGTTCCAAATGGAGCCAGATACAATTAAATACATCATCAACATTAGGAGCATAGACATTGACCAACACCACAGGGGTGTTACAAATGGAACCAGATACAATTAAATACCTCCTGTTACTATCTAACACCACATTAGTGGCAGAAAAATGTATACTTTTACTGATCAAAATTGCCACCCCCTGGCTTTAGAGTTAAAATGAGAGTGGAAGACCTGACTAAATTTAGAGTTGTGTAGTCTTGGGTGATCTTTAATAAGTAGATGTGTCTCTTGCAAAAATACTATATCAGTCTTAAGCTTCCTCAGGTGTGAGAAAACACGAGACCTCTTGTTCGGATTGTTACATCCTTTAACAATCCACGATATAAGTTTAAAAATGGAGAGCCCTCCTACTTTGCTGTGGTCAGTTTGAAGGACAAGACAAATAATGGTTAAAAAAAAACATGAGCAATCAAGGTAGAGGAAGAGAGACCCTGCCAAGAGGAAGCCCGGAGGAACCGCTGGGGTTGCGTGGGAGCCAAATGGGTTGTAGTGAAGGTCAGGGGCCTTGACGGACCAGACCTGGGCAGCGGAGGCTGGCTCTGGGGACGTGGAATGTCACCTCTCTGTGGGGGAAGGAGCTGGAGCTTTTGCGGGAGGTAGAACGCTACCAATTAGATCTGGTGGGGCATACCTCTACGCAGAGTCTCGGTTGTGGAACCATTCTCCTGGATAGTAGTTGGACTCTTTACTTCTCCGGAGTTGCCCAGGGTGTGAGGCGCCGGGCAGGTGTGGGGATACTCAAGTCCCCGGCTGAGCGCCGCTACGTTGGAGTTTATCCCGTTGGACAAGAGGGTCTCCTCCCTGTTCAAAACCTTGTTTGAACATAGGGATACTCATAAGTGTACTTGGTAACAGAGCACGCTAGGCCAATGGTTAATGATCAATTTCATAATTGTTTCATCTGATCTGAGGCTGTGTGTTCTGGACACTCGAGTAAAGAGAGGGGCAGAGCTGTCAACCGATCACCATTTGGTGGTGAGTTGGGTCAGATGGTAAGGGAAAAATCTGGACAGACCTGGTAAACCTAAACGGGTAGTGCGGGTGAATTGCGAACGTCTGGAAGAGGCCACTGTACGACAGACTTTCAACTCACGCCTCCGGCTGACCTTTTCGTGCATCCCTATGAAGGCTGGGGGCATTGAACCAAATGCCCTGGGGGCATTGAACCGAGTGGAAAATGTTCAAAACCTCCAATGCTGAAGCTGCGGTGGGGATCTGTGGTCTTAGGGTCTTGGATGCCTCAAGGGGCGGTAACCCACAAACCCCATGGTGGACACTGGTGGTCGGGGAAGCCGTCCGACAGAAGACAGGATATGTTATCCCGGAGGACTCTAGAGGCAGTTGGAGGGTACCGAAGGACCCGAAGGGTTGCAGCCTCTTCCATGAAAGAGGCAAAGCAGTGGCTGTAGGGGAAGTTCGGAGAAGACATGGAGAAGGACATTCGGTTGGCACCAAAGTGGGTCCCCCGGGAGATACTGTGGGAGGTGCTGCAGGAGAATGGGGTGAGGGAATCCCTTCTTAGGGCCATCCGATCTCTGTATGACCAAAGCAAAAGCTGTGTCCGGGTTCTCGGCAGTAAGTCGGACTCGTTTCAGGTTAGGGTTGGTCTCCGCCAGTGCTGTGCTTTGTCACCAATCCTGTTTGTAGTATTTATGGACAGGATATTGAGACGTAGTTGGGGTGGGGATGGGTTGCAGTTTGGTGGGCTGAGGATATAATCACTGCTTTTTGCCTGTGACCTTCAGCACTCACTGGATCAGTTCGCAGCCAAGTGTGAAGCGGCTGGGATGAGGATCAGCACCTCTAAATCGGAGGCCATGGTTCTCAGCAGGTAGGGAATGAGTCCTTACCCCAAGTGAAAGAGTTCAAATACCTTGGGGTCTTGTTTGCGAGTGAGGAGACAATGGAGCAGGAGATTGGTCGGAGAATTGGCGCAGCAGGGGCGGTATTACACTCAATATATTGCACAGTTGTGACGAAAAGACAGCTGAGCCAGAAGGCAAAGCTCTCGATCTACCGGGCAGGTTTTGTTCCTACCCTCACCTAAGGTCATGAAAGCTAGGGCATGACCGAAAGAACGAGATCCAGGGTACAAGCGGCCGAAATGGGTTTCCTCAGGAGGGTGGCTGGCATCTCCCTTAGAGATAGGGTGAGAAGCTCAGTCATCCGTGAGAATCTCTTTGCGTCGAAAGGAGCCAGTTGTGGTGGTTTGGGCATCTGGTAAGGATGCCCCCTGGGTGCCTCTCTAGGGAGGTGTTCCAGGCACGTCCAGCTGGAAGGAGGCCTTGAGAAATAATCCTGCCACCTAGTCCTGAGTCTATCTCCAAACTGGCCTGGGAACGCCTTGGGATCCCCCAGTCGGAGCTAGTTAATGTGGCTCAGGAAAAGGACGTTTGGTGTCCCCTGCTGGAGCTGCTGCCCCCGCGACCCGATCTCGGATAAGTGGATGAGGATGGATGGATGGATCTATGTTGTATTCTAAATAAAATATTGAAATTCAAAACTTCCACATCATTGTATTCTGTTTTTATTCACAATTTGTACAATGTCCCATTTTTTTTGGAATCAGGTTTGTATTTTATTTACATGATCAATGACAGAAAATGTATGGCATTGTAAGAGTGAAAGGATCTGGGCCCGGTTCCCCGATAACGTTCACTCTTAGCCCGCTAAGAAGACTAATAGAAATATCTTACAGAAGTTGTTTATGTTCGTAAGTGTGTTCCCCGAAGTCTCCCTTAGGAAGCTTCTTAACCGCTGAATCTTAAGTGCGACGTTACAAAGGCGCTGTCCCAAGGGAAGGTGCTGAATTAGTTTGCATCGATTGCTCAGGATTCGATTGTTCACTTCACCGCGAAGGTGCATACGGCGTTTAGAAAGGCAACACGTTCTATGTAAATGAAACATTCCTCAAATTATTCCAGTAACATTTATTTTAGTATAGTTTAAGTTATCAGTAAAATATAGACTACGAATTCAATTGTCAAATTGTCAGTAATGTGTTCATACGAGATGTTGTTACTGGTAGACGAACCGGGTATCCCTCGCTGACCATCCACTCTCCTCATCCCACTGTCCCGCTTCTTGACGTGGGTTTAACGGCTCCTAAAAATGATCTAATACACTTTTTATTTGTTTTGGTTTACAGTTCCTAAACTGATTTTGGTATGGGGTTTTCTTTATAGTTGCTGAGCACCAGTGACCGTGTCTGTGTGTGTTTGTACGCGCATTTTCATTAAAAATACTTGATCATCAACAAGATTGTATGTCATTCTGTCATCCTTAATGAGTCAACAACTGATTCTCCATTGGCATTGGAAACCTACGCATAAAATCTTGCAGAATAAAACAATTGACATGGCCGCGGACTCTGAGACGTCTTTGATTTAATACAAGGACACGTTGGATCAATGCCAGTTGGTCGCTTACTGGACACCACCATGCTTACCCATTTATAGATCTTAGCCATTTAGAGCCAAATAGTTTCCCAGACTTTAATGATCAAATTTGATTGCTAATTTAAACGCTTTAATCACATTACAAAATAGCCTAGGCCAACTACCACATACAGGTCCTTCTCAAGAAATTAGCATATTGTGATAAAGTTCATTATTTTCTATAATGTAATTATAAAAATTAAACTTTCATATATTTTAGATTCATTGCACACCAACTGAAATATTTCAGGTCATTTATTGTTTTAATACTGATGATTTTGGCATTCAGCTCATGAAAACCCAAAATTCCTATCTCAAAGAATTAGCATATTTCATCTGACCAATAAAAGAAGTGTTTGTAATACAAAAAAAAAGAAGAAAGTCAACCTTCAAATAATTATGTTCAGTTATGCACTTAATACTTGGTCGGGAATCCTTTTGCAGAAATGACTGCTTCAATGCGGCGTGGCATGGAGGCAATCAGCCTGTGGCACTGCTGAGGTGTGATGGAGGCCCAGGATGCTTCGATAGCGGCCTTAAGCTCATCCAGAGTGTTGGGTCTTGCTCAACTTCCTCTTCACAATATCCCACAGATTTTCTATGGGGTTCAGGTCAGGAGAGTTGGCAGGCCAATTGAGCACAGTAATACCATGGTCAGTAAACCATTTACCAGTGGTTTTGGCACTGTGAGCAGGTGCCAGGTCGTGCTAAAAAATGAAATCTTCATCTCCATGAAGCTTTTCAGCAGATGGAAGCATGAAATGCTCCAAAATCTCCTGATAGCTAGCTGCATTGA
>JACXGM010033931.1:0-12129 GCA_016801145.1 Umbra pygmaea
TCTGGGGTCTTCTCGTTAGGAAGTCCAGGATCCAGTTGCAAAGGGAGGAGTTAAAACCCAGGATCCTGAGCTTGGAAATTAGCTTAGCAGGAACAATAGTGTTGAATGCTGAGCTGTAGTCCACGAACAGCATCCTCACATATGTGTTCCCTTTTTCCAAATGTGAGAGGGCGGTGTGTGCCGTCAGTGCGATTGCATCGTCTGTAGATCTGTTGGTGCGGTATGCAAATTGTAGGGGGTCCAAGGTGTCCGGGAGGGCGGCGCAGATATGAGTTTTGATCAGCCGCTCGAAGCACTTCATGATGATTGAGGTTAGTGCTACTGGGCGGTAGACATTTAGGCAGGTGATGTGAGTTTTTTTTGGAACCGGGATAATGGTGGCCTGCTTGAAGCAGGAGGGAACTGCAGACTGTGTTAGGGAGAGGTTGAATATGGAGGTGAATACCCCCGCAAGCTGGTCGGCGCATCCTCTTAGAACACGGAATACCATCTGGCCCTGGAGACTTCCGCAGGTTCACTCTTTTGAAAGCTCTCCTTACGTCAGCCACATCCAGGGTCAGAGTGCAGTCATCTGGGTTTTCAGCCAGCTTTTCCGGGGTGATGTTGGCCACCTCAAACCGTGCGAAGAAGGTGTTGAGCTCGTCGGGGAGTGAGGCGGGGGGGTGGGTGTCGCAGCTCTTCCTGCCTTTGTACTCCGTTATCTGCCGTACTCCATTCCACATGCGTCTGGGGTTGGAGCTGTTGTAATTGGACTCCAATTTGTCCCTGTAGTCTCTTTTGGCATCTCTGATGGCCTTCCGTAGGTCATATCTGGCCCTCCTCAGAGCCTCCGGGTCCCCAGAGTTATAGGCAGAGGACCGTGCTACAAGCTTGGCACAGACATTACCGTTAACCCAGGGCTTTTGGTTGGGGAAGGTCTTGACATTGACCCGTGGAACGGCATCATCTATACACTTGGTGATGAATGCTGAGACAGAGTCAGTGTATTTGTCAATGTTGTCACCCGCTGCAACACGGAACATTTCCCAGTCTGTAGTTTCAAAGCAGTCTTGTAGAATAGTAATGGATTGGTCACTCCATTTTTGAATTGACCGAAAAAATATTTTTTCCTGTTTAAGACATTATCTGTAGGTAGGAAGGAGAAGAATGGAGATGTGATCTGCCTTTCCAAAGGCAGGGCGGGGGATGGGTTTGAAGCTATTTTGGATCGTTGAATAACAGTGGTCTAGAGTCTGATCGCCCCGAGTATGAAAAAAAATATGCTGATGATATTTAGGCAGTATTTTTTTTCATGTTTGTCATGTTAAAGTCTCCAACAACAATAAAAATAGACTCGGAATGAGCGTCCTCCAGGCCACTTAATATTCCGTATAGTCCCTCAATATAGGCTAAAGGCAAACTTTAGTTTGACACCTGTGATTTAGAACAATGAATACCAAAGAGTTATGCTATTCCATGAGACAGGCAGTTAAACCTACAGTTTTCATGAAAATCATGTTGAACATATTTAGAACAGGGGTGTCAGTGTGCTCTTTGCAGAAGCAGAACGTTCCTACATGGTGGATCTCTACACAAAAAAATATATTTTCATACGCCAAATATAATAGCAAACTGGAGATTGACACCTGTGATTTAGAACAATTAGGTCTAAGAGTACATAGCTTCCCTGAGACAGGCAGTTAGGCCTAGAGTTTTAATGAAAATCGCTTGGCATAATTGTTATTTTGAATAATTTGATTAACACAATATCATAAACAATAAGCAAAAGCAAAGCAAATTTATATAAAACCAAAACCAAAATCCTGGAAACAGTGGTTTCCTCCAGCATCTTTAAAAGATTCCACCTCAAGCCAAAATGTGTCATGGGCCAGGGAGAAAAACTTTCTGAGGCAATATTCATGTGTTTGAGGTGCGGGCGGCGCCAGCGTGTGTTGGGAGTGTCTGTTCTGAGTTTAGGGGGCACGTCATCCAGAGCTTAGTGGGTGTGTGTCGCTACAGTTATCCATTTAACTTTGCTGCGTTAAACACACAGTGATGCTCATGCATCTCCACCCCCGAAAACAAATGCAGCCAGGCACACTCTTATGTGAGTAGTTGTGGAAATATCATCAGCTATAAACCTGTCTGCAAATTGTAAAAACTGACACACAAAACTGTATAGTGCTGATGTTACGAAGAGTTGGAACAAGCCTAACGTTACCGCATCAACGGTACTTTTGATCTAACATTATATACAAGCACTCTAACCCATGTGGGGAGCTAGGTAACGCTAAATTAAAAAGGTATTAAGCAAAATGATCCAGTTACACAGCGAAGCTAGTTATCCCAACCACAAATATTTCTTTAGTTAACATTTCACTATACACACATCGCTGTTATACCAGAGACTGTAAAAAATATGGACAGCGTGACTGTGACGTGTTATACACAGCAAGTCAGGTAAATGTAACTAAACATCGTCGAGAAAGCGGCAGCAATCTCACCAATTTAAGCGAGCCAAGGCGTTACAGCCATATACAGTGCACTTTGCTTGCACATTTAATGAAACTAAACGCACTCCGCTTGGAAGCCCCACCCCTTTCCACGCCTTCCTAAACTGTGCTCATTATCCATAATCCTTAGTGAATAACGAATATTAAAAAACGAAAAAATGAAAAATGAAAAACGGATAACGACCAGTGAATCCGTGTTCCATTTACTTGGATAGTCTACTAAAACGGTTGGCCACCGGGTACACGGATCATTATGCTGGAGCCTTCGTCTTTTGTGTTTCTGTGTTAAGTAGCTACTCAACTTCTATGACTCCAGCCTAGTTTTTAAACGCCGCGGTTCGAACTCCGTTATTAGGACATTATCAACACAACATTATTTTTATAAAATTGTATTGAATGTCGATTTCAGCCTCGTAATTTGAACGAACAGCAAGCCGCGGAAGAAACCCAACACTACTTGGGCTGAAAACAGGGGCGGACTGGCCATCTGGCATACCGGGCACTTTCCTGTTGGGCCGACGCGCATTTTGGGCCGACCCAACTGCCAACTAAAAAAAAACAATCGATAAGGCCTACATCTGTGGCCCATTGTTTTTTTTATTGACACTGGGCTGCTGGCCCAAAACACTTTGGTCAAAAATATCATATATAGGCTAGGTTTTTTTTCTGACAGACACAGCCCATTTATCATGTAGCTCAGCGGCCCATTGGTTCAGGCATGGTTCTAGCAGGGACCAAACACGTTCGCCTGGCAACACTATCTTATTTCGGCTACACAAACTCTGATTTGTCCTTTCAGAATAATAGCGCTTGTTTTAATTCATTTCAATAATCATTGTGAAGTCATTACAAAGCTAGTGAATTGTAACCAAATGCAATTGTATTGTGTAAAACAACAAGAGTATATGATTGAAAAAAAAACATTTAATTGAAAACAGTAACAAATACATGTACACAGAAATTGATTGAATATATTGTCAGTGTCTCATGTGAAAACACAATTGCATTCGAAAAACATTCACTAGAGTCTGTTTTATGTAACAATATACTATTTTTAGTTTAAAGATATGATTGGGCCATTATCTATGCAATGAATTAACATTGATTATTGAAATGAATTACGAGCGCTATTATTCTGAAAGGACCAATCAGAGTTTGTGTTGCCGACAAAACATGGTATTGCCAGACGAACGTGTTTGCCCCCCTGCTAGAACTGCGCTAGCATTGATTGTTTTCTTAATTGACACTGAACTGGCCCAATCATATCTTTAAACAGCATTGTCTTTGGGATTTCTGCCTGCAGGGTTGCCAGATTTGGAGGTTTTCCACCCAATTGGATGGTTTTGTGGGCAAAAAAGGGTTTGGGCGGGTGGATAAAAATCAGGGTGATTTAGGATCAGTTTGGCAGGTTTTTGTAGCTGAAACACCGGCACATCAGGTCTTTCTTCCTGCGACCCTCTGTTCAGCAGACAGTCTCAATCAATCAATCACTCACACACACACACCCACTACAGCTGTGGCTGACGTGCCCCCAAACTCACAACAGACACTCCCAATACCTTCAGCTCACGTCACACACCGGCACCACCCACACCTCAAACACACTAACGCTGCCTAACGTTTCACTTTTGGTGGTATAAAATTGCTCACCCTCCCCATTACCAACGGTCCCGTTAAAAGAGCATTTTCTCAAGTCACACTGCTGAAAGATGACCTACGAAACAGGGTGGGCTTACCCTTTCTTTCAAGTTTGATGCACGTGCGCACAGGTCTTGCCATAATGGCTTGACATCAGCTACATTCCATCTGCCCAGACAGTTGTTGAGGAAATTTGAATCTAGTATGTACTAGAGCTTTTGTGTAAATTGATTTATTCTTAATAACAACTGTTCAAAGCGATCTTCATGAAAACTCACCCTCCTAACTGTCTTACAGGGAATAACCTAGCTCAGGCAGTTTGACCTGTGAGTTTTTGTAAATAACATCTTATTCAGGATTATTTAATCAACACACTGTTGTTCATGTTATTGTGTTCATGAAATGATTCTAAACAATATGCAAAGTGATTCTGGTCAAAACGCCATGCCCAACTGCCTGTATTAGACCTAATTGTTGTAAATCACAGGTGTCAAACTCAAGATTGCCAATATATTTGGTAGAGATGTGTAGAGATGACCCGTCATGCATGAATGTTCTGCTTCTGCAAAGAGTGCATTGACTATTGTTCTAAATAATATGTTCAATGCGATTTTCATGAAAACAGTAATAATAATAATAACCTTTATTTATATAGCACCTTTCATACAAGGAATGCAGCTCAAAGTGCTTTACTTCAATAAAAGTCAAATAAAATGGAAGAAATTTGCATCAATAAAAACATTTACATCAATAATAGACAAAGAAATGTAAATGGTTAAATTCAAAGCATAATAAGCATAGAGCACATTTGCAGGCAGTCAAATAGAAATATGAACATATTAGAAAGAGAGAAGGCATAAAAAGCTTTTGGGTGCTGACTTAGTTAAATGCTTTAGTGAAAAGATATGTTTTTAACAGCTTTTTGAATATATCAATCGATGATGCTTCTTTGATATTTTTTGGTATTGTGTTCCACAGTTTGGAAGCATACTTAAAAAAGGCAGCATCTCAAATTTTTCTGCCATTGTTTTACAACAGGCTTAACTGCCTGTCTCAGGGAGGTCTAAATCACCGGTGTCAATTTAAAGTTTGCCTTTAGCCTATAGTTTTCAGATTTTAAAATGTATTCAACACCACTTTGTTAGGAAAACAGTGATCATCGGATCATCCTTTCTTATGTCAGTTTATAAACTGCTACTTTTATCAATCACTGATCATTCTTTTACAATCCTTCTCTGTTTCTTTCCCTCTCTCCCTCTCTCCCTCTCTCCCTCTCTCCCTCTCTCCCTCTCTCGATATACAGTATTTAATGTGTCAATTTCCACTGATTCTTGCATACTCTCTACATGGCGTTAGTAGTTTTAAGGAGTAGGATTTGGTATACATATTCAGGGGAGCGCAAGGACAGGTGGTATTTGTGATGTTGTGGTGGGCCGGTCTGGGCCAAAATGCCAGGGCCGATTTTTGGTCCCAGTCCACCCCTGGATCCGATCGTAAAATTGTTTTACTCTTTGTGTTCCATTTGTAAGGGCTTTTATGTATGCAGCTCCATTTGAATGGATCCTACTCCAAACGAAACTGTAATTACACACTCTGGTGTCTATGGAACATTTTAAATCTATTATTTGGTCACTTGAAGAAGACTCAATTATGTGCAATTGCTTTTAAGTGTTGTGATTGGAACTGCTGCCTATTCTTGGTCAGGACACTCCTGTGAAAGAGATTTTTAATCTCAGAGAGATTATCCTGGTTAAATAAAGGTAAAAAAAATATATATTGTTGTGTTTGTTTTTCAGAATCAGTAAGGTGCCTCTTACTAACAAAGACATAAGGTTGCATTACAGGTAAGGAACACTTTCTCCTTTATTCACCACGTACATTTTAAAATACCTTCATTTGTAAGTCTGATGTTATTTCTATTCCTCTTATCTTTTCCAACAGGTCCACTATCCTTCTGACTCAATGCAACCAGGTCCCATGTACTTCTTGACTCCTCTGAAGTGTGAGTTGTTTGGTGTCTGCTGTGAAGTTATGCCACAACAAGTAAACTACTTTGTAGATGAGGGCATGTCATCCAGCGTGGGCAGCAGTGCAGTTATCAACTACTTGCATCTATATGAAATATAAGTGGGTAAAATCTAACATAGAAGTATAGTTGTTACTATTGAAATAATACTTAATTTTTTTTAGGGTTTCCAAAATAAAACAATTTAGATCTACTGGCTTTTTGCTTGAGAGTCAGTTGAAGTCAATCACCTTGCTGCCTTTGACATTTTGACAGTTGCTTAACAGGTCCTGTCATTCCCTGAAAAAGATGGGTGGGGCTAAGGCTTAGGAGGGTGTGAACGATCTTGAATGGGTGTGAATAAAGGTGAACTCTGTGGATGAGAGATCTTGCTCATCTTACTAGCTAATCTAACATGGACAATTTACATAAAATATAAATATTTCAAAAGAAAAACAATACATTGAATTAGCTAACATTTCTTACCGTGGTGTGTCCATTAAATTTAGCTGAGTCTGTGTAGAAAAAGGTTCACTTCGCTTCCTGTATAAACTGATACACTGCATTGACCGGCAGCGCGTGCATGTGTTTAGGTGAGAGAGACCCAGCTGTGAATCAAGCTCAGGCTGTGGGGGAAGAAGGTGAGAGGAGGGGGTACTGTTTCTCACATTTCAATTTATTTCACAATTGTACCTACTGTACTGCAGCTTTAAGGGACACCATGACACACATATTATTGAATTGGAGAAGAAGCTAAGAAATACATTATTTTCTTTTATAGAAACAAAGCATGTCTGTTTTACCAGCATATAATTGAAATTGTTGAAGCTACTTTTATGTCAGTAATGGATTATGCTGTGTTTGATTATGCTGTACAGTGGTGCTTTAAAGCTTTTTTTACCTTTTTTCTATATTTCTGCCTAAATATGACCTAAAACATCACATTTTACCATGTGCAAATCATACTTCAAGTGCTAAAACATAATCCAATTAAACAATGGAGACAATTATATTATACTTGGTCATTTATTAAATGAGGAAAATTATCCATCATTACATATCTGTGATCTTAGTCTCTAGGAGGACCAGACAGATGTTTCTAGAAGGTGATATTACATAAAATACCCAGGGTTTAGTAGATTACTCTTTAAAATGAATTGGATTACAGTCATTGGATTAAAAAGAACAATTGTAAAAGTAATTTGGTTAATGTAATCTGATCCGACCCTAAAAATACCTAGTCTGGAGAACTGGTAGCTATTCAACTCACTTTCAAGATTGGTTCGGTTCAGAGATGCCTCAGACCCAGTCAGAGATGGGGAAAACTGCACTTGAATTCCATGCCACTCATTCTGGGAATTATTTACACACACTTAGAACATTAGACAAACATTTTTCTTCCTGTTGGGCAATATAAAGCCATTCAGTTATTTCTTGTTGAATGTAGATGTTATTTGTAATTTTTAAATGTTTGCTTAATGTTTTTTCATTTTTTATTTATTTGATATTTGATAGTTTATTCAGTTTTACTCTGTCTTCAATTTTAAATTATGACATGTTATTCATTTGTATTAATGCATCACAGGGCACAATTTGAATTTAAGTAATTTGTCTCAGCCTATTTTTCCCTGTATAAATAAAGGATCATAAATAAATAAGATGCTAACCCCATCTAAACAATTCTAATAAATGTATTGACACCAAATGTTTTTGGTATGTACAGCATGACACATTTAACAGGGAAGATAATATAACTGTTATTATAATTTAATTGCAGGTAGGTATGCCATTCTAAATTGAATTAGAAATATAGTTGTCAATATATATTTTCATATTTGAAAAGTTTGTTGCTTATTGTTCTCAGTATGCAGGTGCAGGTCTGGTCCACCAAGCTTGTGTCAGTTGCAGTGATTTGATGAGCAGCATTCTATCTGCACAATTGGTGGCAAAATGGCATTGCATTCATGTTCAGTAGCACATTTTCTCACCTCACCAACTGAAATTAAAGGCATACATATAAATGGTTATCCTAATGTTAACTTATTATCCAATGTACCATGTTGTAGTAACTACTTAAACAATAGAAATAAACACAAAAGTAGAATCACTATAATACTACAGTTAGTCATGAAATTAAGTTAAGGTTTGGATGACAAAGGAATATATATACTGTATCATGACATAGTATACACAATATTATTTCAACTCAATAGCAACATTTTTACAACCAGTGGCCAACATTGCAGACTTGCTGATAGACAAAAGGATTTTTTTTTTGCTACCATTTCTAACATCACAGATGATTTGTTAAAAAAGGTCCATCTTTGGCTTCATATTGTTACAAATTAATTTAGTATAATGTGTTGAGATTAGCAAAGCAAATGAATTATATGTTTACTTACAGCCTGGTTGGGAGAAAACAATTCTTGCACATCGGGTAAACATCACTCCACACTCTACCGCTGTTATGTCATCCTGGGAGCATGTTGAATTGCCTGGACTGATGCGTGTACATTTGTGACAATTCAGTGCCTCAGTAGCTAGAATTGAGAATATTTAACCATTTTATTGGTAAAAAAATATGTGTAGCTTTAATTTTAATGGTCTTTAAGTCCTTGTTTCTAAAAAGAATTACAGTATACAACAAAACAGACTATAATATAAGCCAATAATCATGACTGAATTAATTTTTATTTAGTAAATTCCAACAGGTAGGTAATACATAACCAAATAATATTGTAATCAAACTATACATTCTGCATAGATCCAAATTGTAGTATTGTGCCAAAATTGATATACATTTTTTAAGAGATTTATTTATTTTATCAAATCGGCAGACTACCCAGTGTTTTCTGTTTTTTTTCTGGGGTTGCATTACATATATTCAGTGCACAGGGGAGCCTGTGTAGTTTACTTGGTACAAGCATGGTTGATGAAACAGCATAAAAATGAATAAATATACAATAAATATGTAAATATATGTATTATTTCCATGTATCACTTTCACTCACCACAGAATACTGCTACAATCAAAGCAAATGTCAGGGATACCATTGTAATGATCTAAAATAAGCAAAAATATAAGGTTACTCTGATTTAGATTTTAGAATTAGAAATAATACACACCCACTGTTGCTCATTCCTTATCTATAATAGTAACATTGTCTATGACACTATATTTCCATCTGAAACTAGTCTTATATTTCCAATATATATATATATATATATATATATATATATATATTCATATTCATACCAGGAATCTTAATAAATAAATACACTTATTTACTTCAATCAAATACATAAATCCTAGGATTCATAGATGACAGAAATTCTAAACTGTAATAGAAATCTGTGTTAACAAATTTAAAAAAGTTTATGTTGGATAAGACTCATAATTTAAGTTATTTTCATGTTGTAAAATAACAACATGTTTTTTATACAGAAGGAAAAAAGTTCTTACCTACCTGGCTACTTGAATGTATGGTTCAAGAGGAAAAACCTCATTTAGTAATATATGACATTTAATACTTTGAACGTCTCCCGAGGCAACCATTTTAGCCAATGGTTGCTTCATGTACAGTATCATATTTGCTTTGTCCACCACATGTAATCTACAATGTCATAGCTTAGTGATATAACCTGACATTGGGAGTTGAAATATGTATGTACGTGGGTTTCTAAGCACAGATTATTTCCATTCTTCCAAGAAGTATTTCTGTTAGGTCATTTTAAAATAACACTTTTCTCAAAACAACATTTAAAAACATCCAGTCCGGTTTTCAGGTGACATGATAATTGTTGTAAATCTTCTTGCCATAGATTCAACAAGGTGCTGGAAACATTCCTTAGATATTTTGTTCCATATTGCCATTATCCCATCATGCAGTTGCTGCAGATTTTTCTGCTTCACATCCATTATGCGACTCTCACGTTCCACCACATCCCAAATGATCTTGATTGGATTGAGATCCTGTGACTGTGGAGGCAATTTGAGAACAGTAAACTCATTGTCATGTTCAAGAAATAAATTTAAGATTATGTGAGCTTTGTGACATGGCATGCTATCCTGTTGGAAATAACAATTAGAAGATGGATACACTGTGTTCATGAGGGGATGGACATGATAAGCAGCAATATGCAGGTAGGCTGTGGCATTTAAACAATGCTCAATTGGTACTAAGTGGCCCAAAGTGTGCCAAGAAAATATCCCCCACAACATATCATCAGCACCAGCTTGAACGGTTGATACAAGGAAGGATGGACCCATGCTTTCATGTTCTTTATGCCCTTACCCTACCATCTGAATGTCGCTGCAAAAATTGAGGTAGGCAACTTTTTCCACTCTTCTGTTGTCCAAGTTTGGTGGGCCTGTGCCAATTGTAGACTCAGTCTCCTGTTGTGGTCATCTGCTGCTGTAGACCATCTGCTTCAAAGTTTGACATGTTGTGCGTTCAGACATTCTCTTCTGCACACAATGTTTGTAATGAGTGGTTATTGAGGTACTGTAGCCTTTCTATCAGCTCGAATCATCTGACCTCTCCCATCAAACAAGTCAGTTGTGCCATGAGAACTGCCGCTCACTCGATATTTTCCTTTTTTGCAACATTCTCTGTAAACGCTAGACATGGTTGTGCGGGAACATTCCAATAGATCAAGCACTTTCCAAAATACTCAAACCATTTCGTCTGTCAGCGACAAACGTGCCGCATTGTTCCCCACTCTGATGCTTGTTTTAAACTTCAGCAGATTGTGTTTTGTGATTTTTCCCAGATTTTCCTCCCTTCCCAATTCCCTCTCTAATCCTGACTTGTCAGCAGCTCCGCAACTCAACTCTTCCTTCTGTGGGATGACGAGGGGCGCGCAAATGGTTCATCCAACCACATGCCAGTGATTCTTTTTGCACTGTTTACCAAACACAGAAACCTTTAGTCAGATCATGCATGGGATGATTACATTCACCAACTATATTTCTGTGATTGAGTTTACAGGCACCCAATCTGAGTCACTGTAGAGCAACTTGGCAGTACAGATAATCTGATTTACCTAACCCAAACCCAGGGCAGCACTATGCCATTTTTACCCTGCCTCATGCAGGAGGCCCGGCGAAAGTCAGAGAACCCATGGTCAGGCTCGAACCCATGACCATTGTGATGTATACTGCCCTGCAATGTAGCGACTTAGCCCACATGCCTAAATGTATCAACTTGCTGCTACTTTATTTTCTTATTAGATATTTGTGTTAACGAGCAGTTGAACAGGTGTACTTAATGAAGTGGCTGTGACTGTATATTCTCATCTGAAATGCTACCCTGATTAATAATATATAATAATAGAGTGATGACATGTTGTGTTAAGAAACTACTGACGTGAAGTTAGAAGAAGTCTGTATTTTGTGACAATTTGAACATGCCCACTCACAATCACTGCATGCCAGCAGGCTTTTCCTGATCTTTGCTGGAGAACTGACATTATTGTAAAAAATGTTTATTTTGTGTACCAAAATAAATTGGGCTTTACATAGTTGTGTTTTCTTGGTGAAAAAACATTAGTTTTCATGGAAATTAACATTTCCTAAATTCTATCAAGTGCATTATTAGCAGTGGTGGTAAGTAGTGAAGTAAAAATACTTCATTACTTTACTTAAGTATTTTTTTCGGGGGTTTGTACTTTACTTGAGTATGTTTTATTTGGATCTACTTTCACTCTTACTCCACTACAATTTTAAAGACAAAGTTTACTTTTTACTCCCATACATTTTCCCTAAGCCCGCTCCAAGTATTTATTACACTGGCTTCCAAACCAATGAAGATCTTAAAAAAAGAATGTGCGAGCTCTTTGCCAGCATACATAGCAGTCAGTTCGCCATTGCGAAGTGGAAAATGACAGCAGAAACAGGTAAAGGTGCAGCTCTTGACAATAATCAATGTATATAATGCATGATAGCTAACGGTGGTAGATTTGGGGTTGTGTGTGATAAAACCGTAAGCTGGA
>JACXGM010033932.1:0-12129 GCA_016801145.1 Umbra pygmaea
GAAGTGAATATTCAAGCCACTGGTACTGTTTGAACCACGAGTAACTAAAACCCCTGGATGCTAGCTTCCCCTGTGATCCAAAAGAACGACGCGGGTATGATTTTAATTTAGGCTGTCTTGGTTTCTCGGCTGGGCCATGGTTTAAATCCCCCGTTAAATCCACTCCGCCGTCAGGATTCCCACCATCCGTGTCCACTGTAGCGCTCGATGAGGCGCCATATCTTTGCGCCTCATCGAGCTGCGCAAAGAAGAGGCGCTCACCTGTCTCCGACTGCTCACCTGTCTCCTCCGCCTCGGGGCCTGCGTGTGGCCCCCCGGTCGCACCTCCTCATCCTCCAATTCCTTGGTGTCCTCTGTTTCTAGGATTAAGCAGGGCTCGCCCTCGACTGCAACGTGTACATTTTCAATCCTATTGCTATAATTTCCGTCTGCTCTAATTTTTTTGGAGGTATGTCAAGGCGATCCATTTTTAGCTTCAAGCTGTAGTGTAGCCTAGCAGCTCTTGAGGCCTCGCAGAAGCACCTTGAACGCAATGATGCAAGGCACAGCGACATTTATCGGGCGTCGCAGTGATTCTTATGTTTATATTTTTTGTATGTCGACATTAATAATTAATAATTTTTGTTCTGTGTAGTTTAAAGAGAAACATTTTAAAATCTTTATCCCGGATATATACATATAATTATTTAATCAGGAAGGGGTGGGGGGTCAATTGGGGGGTCAAAGCGTTTTTTGGGAGGGTCCTGAGATCCCCCAAGACCCCCCCTGGCGCCGCCGGTGCATAGAAGTAATGCGCTTGCGCAAAAATGAACGATTTGAACGATTCAGACTCTAGTACCGAGCAGTATACTGGATCATAGAAGTAATGCGCTTGCGCAAAAATGAACCATTTGAACGAATCGTTCATGAATCGCCCATAACTAAGGATCACTCTGCTTAGAGAAGGTTGTGACAGACCCAAATCATCACTGCTGCATTGTTGCATTTTCCCAGTTGCCAAATATCTTAATGTAGTGATTAATTTCTTAGAATTTTCTCACTAGGAGCTACTCTTTGCATTAAGATTCTTTATGAATACGGGCCCTGGCTTTCAAACCTACTCCTTAAAGTTGATTTTTTAAGGTATAGCTTGTCTTTCTGTGACGTGTTGATCAGCCGTTTTAATACTAAACAGACGAGGTGGTATGATTTTTTCAGTATGTAGAGAACTACAATGCTGGCTACCTTGTTCCAAGCCCCGCCCACCCGGCATGTTCTCTAGATTCTGTGAAACAGTTCGTAAACAAAGTCGCTGGTAACACAATTGCTACTAACCTAGGATTTGCAGATGAGGAATTTTACAACATGCTTGTACATTCTGAGTGACATCCAACCATACATGTTTGCGCCCGAGTACACCGAAGAACGTTTACAACAAATGGAGTTTGATATTCAGCTTCAACAAGGCAGTATGTTCTACAGATAATGCAGTTGAAACGCGGTTTAATTCTAATTGCCTAATTGCTTCTGTGGGAATATGTCCATCCATGTCTACTGAAGAAAAAAGCACTTGCTACAATGAAGGGGATCGTGGACAAGCTTTACTTGTAATGCTTGAACCAAAAATGACTGACGACCGCATATGCGTCACTGAATCACTGAAGTTTTCCAGCACACATGGAAAGAGACGTAGCAAGAGGACAATTAAAAGATGAGTATGTTTATTTAACCTATTTTCTGTACCTTCATAATGGAGCACACATAGTGTCTGTGTGGTAATGTTATTGTACTGTATGTGTGGTGTGCCAGCTGTATTTAGTAGCTAGCTGAGTGTGTAAATTACTACATGTACTATATATAGGCTACTCTTTCTAGATAAAAAAAATGGATGGGATCGCATCGCTTTTCAGCCGCATTCGGGCGGTAGTGCTGGTTAATTTAGCACATAGATCACTTTCATAATCTTCCGACCTAAAATGCAGACTGCAAACCCTAACTTCTTATAGCCTATTGTAAAGTGTGAAGGGCTTGCTTGTAATTTCTGCAATAGGTACAGAACACCAAACGGGCATGATGAATAGAAATTAGACTACAATTTCAAAAACAAATATTTATAACTTTCTTGCATCAAGCTCTACAGAGGTGTGCTGTTGAATTGCCCATGTTCTGTGTCGGTGTGTTCAAAACGGGGACGGGTACTAAATTCGCTTGGAATTCTGGGAGTTGTGGTAGTTCAAGTTTAGACGGATACAGAAGCACCCCAGTGGATGCGAAAGGAACTGAAATATACTATCGGCTTTTCTCTGACATATTGAAAAAGAACAGACGTGTATATGACATAAATCATCTATGGTAACGTTTGTAAATGGTATACTATGAAACTGATTTACTGTGGAACACTCCTTTAAAGATGTAATTTCATGACCAATACTGTTATGCTTGCTTACTAGGTACTGGAATCTACACACTTTACCACCATCAGTGCAGTACACACTAGTATGTAGTCTAAAAATTGTGTAAAAAAAAAAACAATCCAAGTGTTTTACCGTATACTTCCTCCACTGTCCCACCATTGAGTCCTCGGTTCGCTCTCCCTCCCTGGCTGTCTCCAGGTCTCTGTTCAGTCTCTGGAGCAGGTCCCGGAGCTGCCCGATGTCTTCCAAAAGGCGCTGGCAGTGGCTCTGGTACTGGATCTGGGAGTCCAGGCTGCTTTTCAGGCCCTCCCCGGCTTCAGAAAGGCCTTGACGAAGCCTTTGCCAGGCTAGACGCAGCTCCTCCACCTCCTCAATTACCACTTCTGCTCCCCTGGGGGACGTCCTGGCCTGCAGCTCCTCTGCAATGTCCTCGATGTGCTGCAGGTTCTGCTCCTCACTGGCCACGCTGTCATCAAGGATCTGATGGAAGGGAGAGTGAGGAGCTCAACTCAAATGTATCCAATCATTTCTAAAAATATCCTATCACACACACAAACGACAGACGGCCAATTGATTGATAGGATGGCATGTTTTCCTTAAAGAATCAAATAAAAGTTACAAGCATAAGTTAGGTCTGGGGGGCAACATACGGCCCACGGGCCGGATACAGCCCGCTGGGCACTTTATACCAGTCCGCTATTGTTAAAATTACTTCAATGTCGAGTGACACTCGAGAAGGTCAAAACGTCATATCTCCTGAACCGTACAAGCTTGAAACTAATACATGGTACCACTGGAAAGGGAAAATTCTGCTGCAAAGAATAAGGGGTGGTTAATCCATGTTAGTTAATCTCAGCCAGAAGTATCGAATCTCAGATTTGGGTACCTCTCACTGACTCTATTTTCATTTTCTAAAAACGTTACAGACAGGAAGTGAAACTTAGAAAATATATTTCTGCAATGAGATTGGACATCACCCTGCACCAAATCTGCACCAAATTAGGTTATTTTTAAATGGGCTGAGTTTAACATCTATGCTGCATGCAAATGTAACCTGATGTACAAAGCTCTAGGTTTAAACTAATTGCTTGTTTTCACAGGTCATGTTTCATAGACAGCATCTGAGCTCGGCGAATTGGACCCAAAAACTTGCAGAGCTAAATGAATGTCCCTGCTAGGCTACCTAGTAACTTGCTTTTTAAACTTTACTACCAGGCTTCTTAAATCAGCCTGTTGCACTGGTGTCTTTTTTCTCCCTCCCTCGAGTGCTATTTAAAGCAAAATACCGTTCTTATTAAAAACAGACAGTGTACAATTTTCCCAAATATACATCTCAATTGATAGACACTGTGTTCTTTACAGTACCGTAAATCAGGATTATATAACGTTATATTAAATACTCCTTTCCTTCAAAAAAATAATATTTATGTCTATTTGCCAGAGTGCAACAGTTACAAGACACCGACTGGCTGGCAAAACTGTATTAAAATGCTTTCATACCTTTGAAAAGTAATCAAATACGTGTACAATTTTTATTAGAATTGAGATTTTTTGTCATAGAGTAGCTATGTCCTAATGGCTTTTTTATACCTCTCGTCATGTGATTGTTTTTTTTCTCAAACATTTTGCACTTTATTTGGTTGTGAGTTTATGTTGGGGGGGATTACATTTCCTAGATCTTATTGTTTCAGAAACTCAATGTGGCCCTCATGCTAAAATGATTGCCCATCCCTGAGTTAGGTGGTTTTCAGTCCAAGGTGAGTGTCTGAAGGCGAGTGTCCTTTTCCCAACCAGGGATGGGTAGTAACACAAAGTAACGCAAATGAGTAAGAGTAGAGTTTCAGAGAAACAAGTAATCTTCTAGTTACTTTCTGGAGGCTGTACTCTTTACTCTTACTCAAGTATTTTATTTAATAACATACTCTTTACTCAGTTACATTTTACCTACTCTTTCTTTACATTTGTCTTCAGTATTTTGTCTAAATTATTATTATTGTTTCAGTTCATGATTTGATTTTAGGTTGTTGACTAGGTGTTCCCACCCCTTTTAGTTTTCATAGAAGGAGTGTGTGCACAGATGTAGCTAAAGAAATGTCAGACACCGACATAGAAGAAGGTCAATTGGCAGTGTTTTGATTAAATCACTGTTAATGCTAATGTTAGTGCTGAGCCAACAATCTGGAGCCACTAGGCAGCTCTTCACCTGGTCTTTTTAAAATGACCCCCCCTCTTGATGCACGAGGAAAAGGGTTAGGACGAAAATGTAACAGTATGTGTTTGAGGTTACTCAAAAACATAACTAACCATCATTGTCATAGTTAGCTAGCTAGCTTTTCTGCTGACACATCATAACAATGAACTAACATTGTAATACAGAAAGGTTAACTACAGTACAGTAGCGCTTGTGCAACTAACTACACAGCTTTTAGTAAACTAACGGTAGAGGCACCTTGCTCATTAAAAAACAGACACCCAAACCCTGTTCCCAACTACTGTTCTGCCAAAACCCTGGTTGAGAGAGCAGTGTAGGAACTAGAAGAACACCTCTCCTTATCTCCTGATCCCACTGGAAGATAATACATTTTTTGGTCTGAACCCAAAAATGTATTTCACAAAATGGAGAAAAAAGGGATAATAATAATTGTATTTAAAAAGTTGATTTATAAACTGTTTCAATTTTAACTCAGAAAAGATGCTCTCTAGGGGAGATTCAGAATCATAAATGCTACGGTTCTTTTGCACACAGATCCAAACCCCCAGTGATTCATCCAGATGAATTATTCTAGCTGAATTAAAGCAATAAAGTACAGTTGAGCTCAAACATTTGCATACAATGGAGAATTGGTAATAGATTTACAATTTTTTCAGAAAACATTAGTGAGCAGGCAAAACAATGTTTTTTGTATTTCTTATGGGAGTCATATTCAACTGTAGGTCATAACAGAATGGCACAATCATAAAACAAAACATGTCAACCCAGAAAATAATGAAATGCCCACTGTTCAAAAGTCTGCATGCCCTCAGTTCTCAATACGGTGTATTGACCCCTTTAGCAGCAATGACAGCATGCACTGCAGTCGTTTGTGATAGTCGTCTGAGACCCCGAATTCTTGCAGGTGGTATAGCTTCGCAATTGTCTTGGCAAAACATCTCCAGGTCACGCAAAGTCTGGTAGTCTTGCATAAACTGCACAGTTGACATCTAACAAGAGTGGCGCAATGATATTTAAGGTCAGGATACTGTAATGGCCACTCCAAATGGGTCAACTTGGCCTTGTAGTTAGGGTCACTGCTTGATTGTCCAAGAGCGTCCCATGTGCAGCTTTCATGCAGAAGAATGCACATTTTCTGCCAGTATTGTCCGATAACGTGCTGCCATCTAATTCACAAGGTTCCCTGTCTTTAGAGTTCACACAGCCCCAAAACATCAGTGAGCCACTACCATGGTTCACAGTGGGGATGGTATTCTTTTTACTATAGGCCTTGTTAACTCCTCTACAAACATAGTAGTTATGGTTGTGACCATAAAGCTCTATTTGTCTCGTCACTCCAAATTGCAGTGTGGCAGAAGCTGTGAGGTGTGTGTCAAGGTGTTGTCAGGCATATTGTAACCTGTATTTTTTACTGGCGCACTAATTATTTTATTTATGTATTTTCGTACAAATGGAAAAAGCACAGCGACATGCAAAACAAAGAAGTAACGGTCAAATGCATAAAAAAAGGGATGCACCGAATAGTCGGCCACCAAAACTTTTTGGCTGAAAATGGCCCAAAAGTGCATTTTCGGTTTTCGGCCGAAAGACTTATCACCGGAACAATAAGGCCGAAATGTTGTGATGATGCAAACAGAAACCTCAACCTGCACATGCTTGTCTGAAGCATCGATTGTATAATTGTGTAGCGGACTGCAAGAAAGAACCCGTCAGATGTCGCGTTTACTAATTGTTGGCTACAGGGTAGCCAACTGTAAAAATTTATATTTTAATGATTTTTATAGTTTACACCCTTATCTTCATTGTAATGTACAAAATAACCCTGATTAGTTGTGAAAAACAGTTAATTTCACTGGTTTTTGGACATGTTAGCTAGCCAGATTTTCGTTACGTCGCCAGCTCTTTTGAGTGGTGCAGCAGACAGACCCAAACAACCGATCAGTGAAGTCAGCCTGTATTAAACTTAAAAATAACTTGCTAAAAGTTATTAATCTAGCCTTGTATTTTAAACTGACATTTACATTCACAATGTGATCATGAACAAATGGATTTCTTTCCATTTACGCTACATCAAAATACAGTCCCATTTTTAGAAGAGGGTTGAGCCCATGCTGCGAAGTGTTTATCAGTTTTAGCTGGCAAGTTATAAAAATAGGGTATGATAAAAAATATATAAACATCATTGCAGTAATGTCATGAAGGATTAGATTTTAAAAAGCAATGGATATCCTGCAACTTGTATCCGTCTTTAATTGAAAGTGAGAGGCTCTGATTCCGAGAGTAGCAAGCAAGCCTCTTCCTTACATTTTCACCTTCTTTGTGCTGCTGTTTGAACTTGAAGTTTTGTCAAGCAACAACAAATAGATAAGAGAGAAGCAGCTTGTTGACAGTTTAAATGTCATTAATATGGTCACTGTTGCCAACAGCTGATTTAGCTGTATTAATAGATTACTACACAAGTAGTCATTTACTGTACAAATCAATTGACAGCAAATTTCACATTGGGCAATGCTCTCCATATCTCCAATGTCAAGGATAAAACTAGGGCTGGGTGATAATTTGATATTTACCGTTATCGAGTTTTTGAAAATAATATAGAGAAGAATATCCCATATCGACATATCGTGATAACAGCTGGTTTTGTTCTGAAACAAAGACACATCCAACAAATGAGAAGTATTTCATATTGCTTGTAGTTCAGTTTTACCTCCTTCCCTAATTAGCTAAAATGAGAGAAACACTTTGTGAAAGCGAATGCAATAGTCGCATGTTTGTGTTCAGTTCACATTTGCACTAAGCATTTCAAACTTTTTTGATGAGAATGTCTGTTTTAAGTACTTTCTCCAAACAGGGATGACCTAATATAACTTTCTGTTAAGGTATTTGATTGTTTTAGTATAATTGGTAGACAATTATAGCTGTAGCTACTATCACTGTAATTTATTGAACTAAATAAATAGGCTACATTGTATTTCTTTTACGTTATATTTCCTAACGTTAGTATGTCAGAACTCAGAAATACCACTATTTTGTTCACCCAGAAGTGTTGCAAACTACTGACATTTGTTTTTCCTTCCTGAAGGTGGCTTTCAAAAACTTGGTAGGGGCGTTCCTCATGCCGTTTTCTACAGATACAGTATGCAGCGACTAGCCTAATAACTTACACCCTTCTTTCGTTCCTGTACTTAAATGTGCGCATTTCCTTATGGATTGTAATATAATTTTTTACAAATATTAGGCTACATAAAAAATAGCAATGAGAACATCAATTTCAAATTTTGCCATTTCAACTCTAGGTACTGGAGAATTGCTTTGAGGAAAATGGAGTTGTGATTCTACAGTGTTTTCAATAATATGCACGCGTGGCTCCGTCTATGATGGTGCATTTTAGTCTGTGATTTTGTGTGCAACTCATTGCAGGGAAGCCATTATCCCATTTAAATGTGATCCCAGTACAGAAAAAGGGAACGTTAAGTATTTTATTATTAATGAAACGGCAAGCTAGTCTGTACAGTTTACTAGAAGTACAATGACTGTCTTTGGATACTTAGACTTTGGCAGTAATGTTTTAAACCCTGTCATGCACGCAAGTGTAAATGCGAGCAGCATAGCTGTGAGTGCAATTCATTATTAGGCAGAGCTAAGCGGGGGTGGGGGGGGAGCTAAGCGAAGTGTAGTAGGCTAGTCCAGACTCGGACTAATATGGTAGCCTAAATGAAATGCTTAGATTTTTAATACGTATTAAATATTAATATTTTAGAACAGTTTATTTAATTAGCTTTGCAACTTTGTGGAATATTTTTTGGGGAATATGGAAAACATCCCACTTTGTAATTTGTTATTTGGTAACATAAGTTATTTATGGCACATTTGGTGACATTTAATGATTTTGCTCTTCAGTTGAGTTCAAAATAAAATGGACACAACGAAAAAACAAACACTTGATTTTTTTAATTTAGTTGTTTAGATTAGTCGACCAATCGAAAAATTAGTAGAAAGATTAGTTGTTAGAAAATTTGTTGATAGTGGCAGCACTAACCTGAAACTTCTAAACAGAAATATAACAAGGTCAATCCATATTCTTTTGTATGTATTGTTTTTTTGTTTATACAGCAGACTATACACTTTGATTTAATCAAGTCACAGCAGGTCCTATATATATTTCAATATATCGTCAGACATATCGTATCGAAAAAATATCTATTTTATATCGTGATGCCATATCGCCCAGCCCTAGATAAAACATGTACGATAGCACACAACTGTACTAAACTTGCTGAATCAGGCTACTAACATAACAATACATTAAAATTTTATGCTATACATTTGTAATTGGAGTGAAAACGATTTTTACAGGATGAGCTAGATATCCTGTCTTGAATCTGAAAAAGTATTTTATCATCTCTTTTGTTAACCATCGGTTATCGCAGTGACTATAAAAGTTTTGGACACTTCTTCGATACATTTAAATATATTATTTTTTTGCATAATAATTTGTTATAATAGTTTTAATTGAATGAAACCAATATCTGCAGGTAATGTTTAGGTAATAGTTCATAGATAGATAATCTGTGTGAAATAGTCGAGCTGTGTGTCGGTGAACCTTATGCATCACAATAGAATTTGAATGAAACAGAATGGAATCTTTGAATGCAGTTCTAGTTTATCACCTTTTTGATGCATGTCGACTTTAAAATGATGTAACTTCAGTTGTGATAAAGATATCTGAGTGATTTAAACTGTTTTGTTTTCAGGAGAGTTTGTAGATTCCAAAGATTTATTTAAGGGTTTAGTCAAGGGTTTTCCCAAGCTGCCACACAATTACTGGATGTTACATGTGTGACGTCATAATTTCTTTAGGTTTTTGGCCTTTGTTTCCTCTTTTTCGGTTTTGGCCAAAAATTTTCATTTCGGTGCATCCCTCTAAAAAACTGCTGTGGAAACACCATGGGAAGTAGCCAAATCACAATAGTAACAATATGCAATGTCCAACAAAGGCACAGGCAAATGGGGAGATGTGTGTATGGGAATGGAAACAAAGTGTGCGTAAGTGGATGAAAAGATAAATCCGGGGAAGGTTAATAAAGGGGCATGGTGAGTAATGGTGCGAAGGGTGAGGCGTTGCAGTCATGACAAAAATCAACAGTTACATTATATGTCAAGATGTTGGTAAATCATTTAATATGATATCCTGTTTCCCAACATCTTTTGTAGTGGAAATGGGAGTGAGTTTAAAAGTGGAAATCCCAGTATACACCATTACAACCTAACTCTCCACCATCCCTCAAAAAAGTAAGTAAAATGTATTTATATAACGCTTTTCACAGAAGACTTGCAAAGTGCTTTACATAAAAACATACAATGTGATAAAACATATTACAAAACATTACAATTAAAAACAAATTGATAAAAAAATAAGGTTTAAAGGGGTAAGCAATGATGTATCTATTTATAATCTGTTCAAAGGGCAGCAAATAAGGAAAAAGCAAGGGCTTTAGAACCGAGTCCTGTTGGACACCACAAGATATTGGAGTGGACTCTGACACAGTCTCCAATCGAGACAGTAAAGCTTCAGTCGGCCGGTCTAGAGCTGTCTCTGACATAAATATTGAATTGTCCAAGACCGTAGAAAATAGAGAATGGCTTGAGTTGGGTGGGTGGGTCAAAGGATAAACTTAATCTAATAGCTGTACACAAGGATGCACCCACCCCAATCACTCTAAAACATAGATGTGATCAGGGCACTAGCGCTCTCACCTGCAGGGCTTGGAGCTTGTTTTCAGTGGTATCGTCCATCTCAGTCAAGCTGTTGCACTCCTTGGTCTTGGAAACCAACCAGGACTGGAACTTTAGGACACAGCTCTGGTACAACTGGTGTTCATCAGCGATCTTCTGCAGCACCAACAGCCTCTCCTGGTTTTAATGAAACGCCCTGGCATTTTAGAGCCCTTTTCAAAGACCCAAAGACACTTTATAATAGTTTCAAAGGAAACTCAGGTAAACTTTCAAAACCTAGGGAAAAGAATATGAAAGAAACCCATATAAATGTGCATACTACGAGAATGGTAAAATACACAGGGCCTATTAGCTTAACTAGCTGGTTGTATTTCAGGTTCTTTCAAAGTGTTCCAGGGAACAAATGTGCCCCTCTAAAAAAGTAACCAAAAAAAAAACATAAATCATTACAATGACTTTTCCCCATCGGACCAAACACACGGCACAGCCACAAGCCAAGCTTGTTCAAACGGGTACGAGAGCTGAAAGACTGTTCTCTTTCAAAAGAAAGACACAGAAAGAAGAGAAAAGGTCTATTGTTGGCTCTGTACTTTCAGATGCATCAAAGAGCTAGATGAAAACACAGACAGAACCAGGAACAGCAATGTCTTGACTGCTTGACTTGCCGTAAAAGAAAAAAGGAATTGTAAAACAGAAGAAGCTCCATGCAAATTGAAAAGTATTTCATCAACAACATTCTTCAACACTGTAGCTACTAGAGTCAGATAACGTAGGCGTTAGTTCACTGTGCCCTGTAGCAGTCAGTCTGTCTGGAGGTGATTATACCCCTCAGTACAGCAGCATGCTTCAATCATTCTATTATGTCCGCTATATGACTTACGCTGACAGTAATTGTGGTGTACACATTCTTTAATCTAGCTCTATACAGGGATGCCAGCCTGCTTTACAGTATTTGAAGAGATGGATTGAAGCCTGAGATTTTGAACAAGAGTCATCAGAAGGAATCCATATACTGCATGCTCACACACACACACACACACCTTAGCCCTTTCCCATATGCTGTTATATTCCTGCTGCATTCTCTCCTGTGCCTCCTGGTCAACACTGGGGTCCTCCGTGCGGCTGTAAAGCCCTGCAGCCTCATCCAACAGCCTTTCTAACAGCAGGGCCTTGCTCTTTATGTCACTCAACAAGACATGCTGTTGGTCCAACTGCAACACACACAAGTTAAAATAATTAAGCACCAGGCCTTCCATATACAGTATGGCCGACAAGAGATGTTTTAGGCAAAGCGCATTGTTCCTCAACACTTTGAGTATCCCCTTACATTGGTAATGTACCGCACACCCACTGATGCCTTATTTCGAATTAAATATTGGTTACCAGATGAATCTGAATAGCAAAAACAAAGTCATCACACCTTTTATATGCAGTCGTATGCAAAAGTTTAGACACCCCTTACGATTTCCTTGATTTTTATTTACAAATACATTGGGTATAGAATAGACTCACCCCCCTGTAAAATAATCACATTTTGTTGCTCTGCAGCCTGAAATGAAAGCGGACAGACACAGTTTTTGTTTCATTCAGCACTAGTCAAAGTCAAAGTGGTTTATTTATCATATGCATTGAACAACATACATCATCCTATGCAGAGAAATTCTTATTGACATGGCTCGGCGATTCTATGCAGTGGGCTTAAAAACAAGAATTACAACAATATAGAATTTTAAAATAGGAATGACAATAGTAATAATAGTAATAGTAATAATGATAATAATAAAACGC
>JACXGM010033933.1:0-12129 GCA_016801145.1 Umbra pygmaea
TACCTAAACAACGATCAATATTAACCAAATTTCTCTCTCATATTGCTAATCATAACCACTGAAAATTATAAAAACAACTAACCCAAATTCAAATTATTTTATATATTTTTTATTTTGCTGATCCGAAAAATGATCCGATCCGTGACTCTGATCCGAAAACCGATCCGATCCGTGAGTTTCATGATCCGTTGCACCCCTAGTTTTTTGCCACACTTTTTCCTTCCCACAGACTTCCCACTGAGGTGCCTTGATACAGCACTCTGGGAACAGCCTATTTGTTCAGAAATTTCTTTCTGTGTCTTAACCCTCTTGCTTGAGGATGGCAATGATGGCCTTCTGGACAGCAGTCAGGGCAGCAGTCTTACCCATGATTGCGGTTTTGAGTAATGAAACAGGCTGGGAGTTTTTAAAAGCCTCAGGAATCTTTTGCAGGTGTTTATAGTTAATTAGTTGATTCAGATGATTAGGTTAATAGCTCGTTTAGAGACCCTTTTCATGATATGCTAATTCATTGAGATAGGAATTTTGGGTTTTCATGAGCTGTATGTCAAAATCATCAGTATTAAAACAATAAATGACCTGAAATAGTTCAGTTGGTGTGCAATTAATCTAAAATATATGAAAGTTTAATTTTTATCATTACATTATTGAAAATAATGAACTTCATCACAATATGCTAATTTTTTTAGAAGGACCTGTATATATGGTCACTTTCAAGAATGTTCCAGGATAAGAACATCTAAATAACCAGTTAAGAAATCAATAATTGGCACCATTGAAATTATATTGATCAGTTATGCTCTCCAAGTATGTGGATATAGGCATGACTGACTTAGAAAAAGCAAGTCAAAGCAAGTTCAGTGGTCTAGTGCATCAGGCACACCAGGGGTAGACAACAGGCAGCCCACGGGCTGGATACAGATTCAAAGTCGATTGACACTAGAGAGCGTCAAAGCGTCATGTCTCCTGAACCATACATGCTAACCAGGGATATAGTGGAGGCTAAACATAAACATAATCGTTGTTTACGCACCTCCCGAAATTCGGATATAGCGTTTATCCACCTCCAAAGTGCGTTTATCCACCTCTAAATGTGTTTATCCACCTCTAAATTGCATTAATCCACCTTTAAATAGCCTGTCGTTGTTAAGCCATTCTACATTAAGCTTATGCCGTTTTAGTTTCATATTGTTCATTATTAGTTTCATAGGTTGTTAAACCTAAAATTAAGTCTATATTGCGCTGCATTAAGGTATTGAGAATGAGATGTCGTCACGACACAGCGCCCTGCCCCCAGAGATCAAGGTGTAGTGGAGGATAAATGCAGGTACAGTGAATGCAGCTTATCATCTTTTATATTTGTGAAATAGGGTTTACTCACCTTTTAATTTAGTTAATTATCGATTACTCACTTAATATTTAGTTCTCAGCACTGAATGTGCCTTGCGTAGCGGCTATCATCTTCCATATACACGTGACTCAAAAGACGCAGCAGACGATGTGCCAGACAAACATAACTTTTTAATAACGTCTGTATTAGCTACATTAATGTATCAGCTAACTCCTGCATCTGTTTTAGAAATAGAAAGACTCATACAAAACAAAGCAGTCTCTTGAAAAATGAATTTAAAGAAACGGTAAAGAAAATAGTTATTTTACAAATACATATTTCAGTCAGTTGTCTACTGTATCTATCTAGCTCTAATCAGTCAGTAGCTATTTAGCCAGCAAAGCTTAATCAATGCAAGAGCTCGGTACTGTACTGCACATATTTAGCTAAATGTAGCTCAAAAACATAGCCAAACTATCAAAGTACAGTAACTAATAACAAAAACAGGGTTAATAAAAACAAAGTTGTGCTGAGACAGGTTGCCTTTCAGGAAGAACACTTGAGGAGAGAGGTTAGTGCTTTGGTTGTGCAAATAATGTTTTTTGTTGATATTATGGCTTCATATCATTGTCTAAATCATTGAAGTAAGATACTTTCAAAACTTGATTTACAAAGAGAAGTGCTATATTGATTCTGCAGATGAGCTGATTATTTAATCAAGTGTGCTAGTTTACGATTACCACAAGAACATGAACAATTTGGTTGTTATTGGTTAGTATTGCTTACATTTGATAGTTATGTACATGCTTTGATCTGTTTGTTATCACATAACTTACTGTATATCCACACTCAATGCTGGAGATCCACACTCAAGTCTTAAATTTGGGTACCTCTCACAGACTCTATTTTAGCAGGAAGGGATAATTACAAAATAACATTTCCGCAATGATGTAGGCCATAACCCTGCACCAAAACAGGTTATTTGTTTAGCAGGGTTTTTAAAAATGTATTGGGAAAAAGTGAAAAAAACAGTATGTACAGTTTTTTATTGACCTTTTTGTATGTCCCCCTAACATTGTCACACTGGTTCTTCAAACCTGGGGGCATGCCAATATGGATTTTACAATAGTTTTCTTCATGGTTTACATGTATTCTACAATAATTACCTGCAAATTAAACATACATTTTTGTATTTGTTCTTGCTCTATATGACATCATGCATAAAAAAATCAATTTCTCAGTTGTTTTTTATTTATTCATCTTGTAGCCAAGAGTCTTCTGAATCCAAAACTATAAAGCACTTTACTGTAAGGCAAAGTATAACCCTTTTAGAGGCCAAAATATCAACATACTGCCAGGCGGACTTTAACCCTTATTAACATTTATTAAATGTCATTATATTTGAAAAACAATTTTGATGCAAATAACTTTCCATTTTCTTTTGCAACTTTATACTGTACATGCCCTGATTGAAGTACAACAAAAATGAATGCAACATTTTTCTAGCCTTAGCCAGCTCAGATTCTCTGACGCAACATCTCTGAATGCACTCTCAAACTTCCCAAGGGGGGGTTAATGAAATAACATTTCCCATATCCTATTTTTTCACACATACTGTAGTTATATTATGCAGCTCTTCACTTGGTTTCCAAAACTCAATGCGGCCCCGAAGCAAAAATATTTGCCTACCCCTGGCCTACACAAAGGCGAATCAAACTTAGCAATCGGATGAACTAGAGTACAGAAATTTTTACATTTTAGTAATATAGCAGATGCGCTTATCCAGGGCGACTTACAGTAGGTACAGAGACATTCCCCTGGAGCAACTTAGGGTAAAGTGTCTTGCCCAAGGATACAACGACAGTTGGCACAGTCAGGAATTGAATCAACAACCTTTCCTACTACAAGTCTGACTCCCTAACCACTGAGCTATCTGTGCCCTGTGTGAAAGAAATGGGAGTCAATCAAAGCATGAGTGAAAGGAATACTAATAGGCTTAATAATTAATACGGTGATGATATATTAGCATGTGCTATATTCCTTGTCAACATTTTTTATATTAATAATTGTTAATACTCTAATTGTGGTTGTTGTTACTGAGGCTGTTATGTTGTTTTTTGTGATGATGATGGTGAATCAAGCAATAGACCTCAACGATCATATTTTTTTGCGTTAGTTTACATGGTCTCTGACCAGACGTGGGTATGATCGTAAGGATATGACAAAGATAATAATATTTATTCCATCTATGTCAGTAATTTTATGTTCAAATTTGATTGTATGCACATTTCTTGAATGAGGGCCATTGTCTTTACCGCCTTTTAAATTCATGATTTTCGTCTATCCTACCCTTACTGACACTGAACTTCTACATAAAATATATTCAATTGCATCTTTTTCTAATGAAGCAATTTTAATATAGTGTTGTCCAGTTCTATGTATTTGGACATTTACAATTAATATATTTACAATCACCTAAAGGATTATTAGGAACACTATACTAATACTGTGTTTGACCCCCTTTTGCCTTCAGAACTGCCTTAATTCTATGTGGCATTGATTTAACAAAGTGCTGAAAGCAATCTTTAGAAATGTTGGCCCATATTGATAGGATAGAATCTTTTAGTTGATGTAGATTTGTCGGATGCACATCCAGGGCACAAAGCTCCCGTACCATGACTTTCCAAAGATGCTCTATTGGGTTGAGATCTGGTGACTGTGGGGGCCATTTTAGTACAGTGAACTCATTGTCATGTTCAAGAAACCAATTTGAAATGATTTGAGCTTTGTGACGTGGTGCATTATCCTGCTGGAATTAGCCGTCAGAGGATGGGTACATCGTGGCCATAAAGGGATGGACATGGTCAGAAACAATGCTCAGGTAGGCCGTGGCATTTAAACAATGCCAATTGGCACTAAGGGGCCTAAAGTGTGCCAAGAAAACATCCCCCAATCCATTACACCACCACCACCAGCCTGCACAGTGGTAACAAGGCATCATGGATCCATGTTCTCATTCTGTTTACGCCAAATTCTGACTTTACCATCTGAATGTCTCAACAGATCAGGCAACATTTTTCCAGTCTTCAACTGTCCAATTTTGCTGAGCTCTTGCAAATTGTAGCCTCTTTTTCCTATTTGTAGTGGAGATGAGTGGTACCCGGTGGGGTCTTCTGCTGTTGTAGCCCATCCGCCTCAAGGTTGTGCGTGTTGTGGCTTCACATATGCTTTGCTGCATACCTCGGTTGTAACGAGTGGTAATTTCAGTCAAAGTTGCCCTTCTATCAGCTTGAAGCAGTCGGCCCATTCTCCTCTGACCTCTAGCATCAACAATGCATTTTCTCCCACAGGACTGCCGCATACTGGATGTTTTTCCCTTTTCAGACCATTCTTTGTATACCCTAGAAATGGTTGTGCATGCAAATCCCTGTAACTGAGCAGATTGTGAAATACTCATACCGGCCCGTCTGGCACCAACAACCATGCCACGCTCAAAATTGCTTAAATCACCTTTCTTTCCCATTATGACATTCAGTTTGGAGTTCAGGAGATTGTCTTGACCAGGACCACACCCCTAAATGCATTGAAACAACAGTCATGTGATTGGTTGAGTAGATCATTGCATTAAGGAGAAATTGAACAAGTGTTCCTAATGATCCTTTAGGTGAGTGTATATTAATAATTTATTTTATGTATTTAAAGTTGCATTAATACATGTCCCACATTATACACATGACCTTGTTACCAAAACATTACCCCCCCCCCCAATAAATAATTAAAACATTCTGTTGAGAAGTAGATTCTATATAATCATGTTTAAATACAGTTTAAACAGTTTAGAATGGTATTACTAGATGAGAGAGTTGTACACCTATAGTTAGAGGCCTGTTCTAAGAGATGTTAGACTGTCTGAAGGCAGACAGGGAGAAGATTGAGGGTCATTTGCTATGAGTACAGAAAGGTTTGTTATGGTAAATATAAGACTTTCCTTTAGGAGGGGAGTAGTTGGTCACTATGACAACAGGTGACTGAGACAGGAAACAAGGCCAAGTGAGTAGGACAGAGAGGGCCCATACTGTTCTTATATTATAAACATCAGAATAAGCTGTAGCTTATAGCTTATGACTTATATCTTATAACTATGTTATACATTAGACTGCTTATTACTATATGATCTATTGTAGGTTAGACTGTAATTCCATCACAGGTCTAATACATGTTGATACCATTCAGACTAATAGGACATTTTACTGACAAGACACTAGACAGATAAGGTTTACTGAGTTATTTGAATAACAACTATTCAGGGAGGCCATTTGATTAGATGCTAGACAGAAGTTAAGGTGACCGGCACATGTGCTCACATGAGACAGTCACAGGTCTGAGGAGATGGTCTGAGGGTCTTCTTCTAGGAGGTGTGTGAACAACAATGTTAAGGCTATATAAACCAGTTCCAATTGTTATTCGGGGCATTTTTCCCCACACGTCTTGATGCCTTGTTATGAGATGACCCTTTTCCCAAAACAAGGATAACTTTATTAAAGCATGATATTATCTACCACAACCTGACTTGTGAAACTATAATTTCAACAAAGATCCTGTTAAGCCTTAAAATAACCATCTTTACAATTCCATAAATCAGATATTAACAGGAAGTTACATCATCAATATATTTTCTGGACCATGTCCAGGCAACAAGTAGCTACCCTCATTTTAATTTTCTCTGTTTTCAGAGAAGTTTTAGAGTTGGCAGAATTTTAGTAAAACTCCATGATTCAACTCTGTTACCAACATTTTTATTAGAAAACATATATGTATATAGTTTTACTTTAATTTATGGAAATAAATCTGTACCGATAGCTAGTATGCAACATGCACTCCCAAGCTAGCTAACCTTTCCTGAGTAATAAATAGCTTCTTTTAGGCTAAATCTGCAATACTGTTACTTGCAGCCATGTGCAACCCTGTTACTTTTTGTTGGGTAACAGGGTTACGTAGTAGTAACAGGGTTGCTAATCACACACTATTCGAAACAGTGTAAACTTCTAGGACAGTGTTTTTCAACACTCTCGGGGAACACCAGCTGATCCATGTATTTGATCTATTTCTGAGCTACGTACTGTAGCACACCTGATTCAACTCATCTGCTAATCATCAGGCCCTTGATTAATGAATATAATGAGCTAGTTCAGCGGCTATGGCTAAACTGTGGAACGACTGGTGTGCCTCGAGTAGAGGGTTGAAAAACACTGCTCTAGGATTCACAGTTAATTTGAAGGTGATATTACAGTCAGGTGTTCTCAGTCAATCGGATTACAAACAGATGTGTAAAAGTCTTATCCCCACAACACATGTTTGTGGAAGTGTACCATGGCACGAACAAAGGAGATCTCTGAGGATCTCAGAAAAATAGTTATTGATACTCAGATGGCAAATGGTTACAAACCATCTTTGAAGTGTTTGGAATCTACCAATCAAGAGTCAGACAGATTGTGTACAAATGGAGGACATTGAAGACAAATGTTACCCTCCCCAGGAGTGGTTGTCCGTCAAAGATCACTCCAGAAAGGTGTGTAATAGTCTGTGAGGTCAAAAAGGAGCCCAGTTTAACTTCTAAGCAACTAAAAAGGCCTCTCTCACATTGGCTAAAGTCCATGTTCATGAATCCACATTCAGGAGAACACTGAACAACAATGATGTGCATGGCAGGGATGCAAGGAGAAATCCATTAAATATGTATGAATTGTGTCTAGAAAACAGAAAATGTAGTAAAAAAATTGTAAAATGAAATCATCATAAAAATTGGTAACAGGGTTGCAAAAATCCTATGCATGTCTGGAAAAAAACCTCATAAAATATTGACTTTAACAACCTGAGGTGGGAAAACAACATTTTCTGAAGGTCAAACATATACAGTTCTATGATTGTCTTTTTTGAAAAGAAATAAAAATAAGTTCATTTTTCAACAAGCTTCAGACCCAATATCAACTCTGCCAATTAACCATCAGTTTTTGAGTTGTAGCAGCATGAATATACATGTACTTTCACTGTCCAGAAAGTATAGATGCAAATTACTGAGGTAAAGAGCGATGAATCATATTTGTCATAAAGTCTGCGGAAGTAGTCAAGCTTTGGAACATTGATGTGCAACATGTTACAGGCATTTTGTATCCCTTTTAATATAAACTTTCCTAAGGTAGATCAGGTAATATAATTCCAGTATGTGCATAAGTATACATGTATATTTATCATAGGTACAACAATGATGAACAGAAAAAGGTACATAGCAAAATTTTCTTCCCCCTACCCTCCCCATTCCCCTCCCCCGTATCCACTCCACCCGATTCCCCAAACCCCACACAATACATCCACACAAAAACACAAAATACTAACATTTTGAACAAAAAGGACACAATGGATTTGAAAATGATTGGTAAACATGTCAAATACGGTATATCACTAAAATGCATCAGCAAATAGAAAGATGCCTGCTGTCACTATTTCTATGTGACGTAATGCTGACGTAATGAAGAAATGACACGTTAAACTTCAAATCTAGAGCCAAAAAATTCTCAAAAGCAACTGTTGCTTGCAAATGTGAAGGCTGGAGGCATTTAGGATATACACAGTAACGTTTGGGGAGCAGTTTTTCTTTCACCTCAAACAGCATATTTGATATTTAAATGAAATTTTGTTCAAATTGCTTAAATATTTACACAGTAGAACAATGAAATAGATGTCAAATCTGAAATCTGAATGCCTTGTGCTACTGTACAGATTGTGGGGCAGTATTTGATTACATGTATACAGTGCCTCATTTAGTCAAAGTCCACTGGTACCTCTCACATGAAACTCAAATCTTCATAAACTTTTTTTTTCTGTGCTGCCTCAGATTATATTCTACAGCTAGTAATGTCTGGTTGCCCGACAAGCTGCCCCTTCGACTACATCCCCTCTTCTTGAGCACACTGTGTCTGATCAACTCTCTTGTTATTTCTCTAAAAAGTATCTCCTCGACCCTGATCATTCAGGCTAAAAGACGGGTCACTCAACCAGAACTCACTTCTATGTGTCACAGAGGCTCTTCAAAATCTCTCCTCTGTTCGCATTCTCATAGATGTATCTGCTGCCTTGGACACTGTGAACCCTCAGATTCTCCTTTCCACCCTCTAACGACAGTGCAGCTCTTAGAGTCCATCATACCCGAGTTCTAGGCTCTCTCATATTTCTATGTGCCATTGTTCCTTCAGCTTCTTCATGTCTGTGCTGCTGCGTCTTGCACTTCGTAAGGCTCGCTGGTGTCATCGCCCATTTGGTATTCAGCCTTTCCAAGGTAATCCAAATCACCATGCTCCTCTGCGTACTCTACTAGCTTTGTCTTGCATTCTGCTGCTCTCAGACAAAATGTTCTACATGCATGTACTGGCATCGGTGTCGCAAACTGCATTGTTTTGAAGCTAAGACATTCAACATATGCCTTTTTAGGTGCATCTAAGACAATACCACAGAACAATAGTAAAGGAATACAAAGCTTTCTGTTTGTATCAATTAAATATGTAATTACTTTTTTGTTTCACTTTTTTGCTTCAGTTCATTTGGACACTGATTTACATTGTTTGATGATTTGTGGAAACCAATGAACAATTTACTTCAACTTGTGCATACAGTAAGTTCACATCAATACAAACTAATTTGAATGTTGTCTGTTTCTCCCATGTTGGTAGTTTTTATTTTGTGGGAGAGGTAGTTTCATTATTCCTTATTCTAGTCTTGTTCAAATAATTAAAACAAATTTTGAGAGAAATCATAATATTGAGAGGGTGATACTTACATTTTGATCAAGAAAGCCACAATGGATAATGGGGAAATGAATGTGATTTATGCATCAGCATACAGAAATATGCCTGCTGTCACTATTTCTATTTCCACCTGAGCTAATGGGTTAATGACAAGTTCAATTTGTCATCTTCAACCGAAAACTGTCTCAAAAACAGCTGTGCCAGGCAAATGTGCAGGCTGGAGGCATTTAGAATATACTAAGCAAAATTTGGGGAGCAGTTTTTCTTGCTTCACACACTTTAAACTGATCATTTGATTTCCAAATGGCATTCAAATTGCTTTAAAATTTACATAGAACCGTGAAATAATGCCCCGTTATCAGTGGTATCAGATATAAAAGGAGAACTCTGTTCATTATCTAATTTTCAAGTTTGAGTTGTAGGCACAGAATACAAAAAGCAAACCATACAACACAACACTTACTTGCAAGTTCCTGCTAGACAATGCTAAAAGTAGAGTGCAATACAAATTCTAAAAAATGAAATAAACCAACAAGTATTAATAATATTACTAATATAAAACGAATATAAATTTTTGATTTCCATGAATATTTATATAATGTATGTTATTAATGGTGAGTGCACTTCTGATCATTTGTGCCCAACTTCTTTGTTACATTCCCGTCTGACCATCCGTAGGCGAGTAAACAATGGGTGGCTGAGGAGAGTGTCCTTGGTTATGCAGCCTGCTTTTGTCAGGCATAGTTTGTAATAGCTCCTGGATGGGTAGAAGCTTAGCTCCACTGATGTGCTGGGCAGTGTTTTCTACCCACTGTTGAGCCCTGCGGTCATCTGTGAAGCAATTCACATACCAGAACATGATGCATCTGGTCGGGATACACATGATGGCCCAGTGATAGTACTTCAATAGGACAAACGCTGGCATGCAACATTTCTTACGTTGCCTTAGGGAGTAGAGTCACTGGTGCACCCTATTGACAACATTAGCACCGTTGATGGTCCATGACAAGTCATTTGATTGGTGAACTCCTAATGTACCTACTTACCTACTGCATTTTTGCTCTGTTATTATGAATTACATAATTTACCTCATTAGTAATATCAACTAATGGATCATGGACATTTTAATATACTGTACCTCTCTGGACAAAATTAAGTGACCACTGCAAATTTGTCTGTTAGCCTACTTGGGAGGTATGAGAAACATAGGAGAATAGTTTATACTTCCTTGCTAGTATTCATTGCGACTGTCATGGTCGCACAGTGATCTAATACTGATGAAAACCTCCATCCATTGCTAACATTATTTATGTTGATTGATACTGTGGTTGCCAGATTAGTGCCCTATAATTTTCGCAATTGGCTGAATGTAGATGGAATTGAATCCAGACATTAACACAGAATTCAGCAAAAAAATACCTCATTATTTTTCTATATCTCAAACATATTCCCGTAATATTAATAATAATTGACAGCTCATTTCTCATTTGCATTCTATTGCACCAAATATGGCAGTACATTTGCACTTAATTTGTGTGCTTGTTGCCCGAACAAGGCCAGCATGTTCCTTCATCACATTGTTCAAAGTTGTGATGCACCTGATAGCTATGAACAACTATAATTACTCCATTCTATGTTCTCCATATCACTCATCCCAATGCTTATGACTAGGTGTACTGTACATTTGAATTCTGAGTCTACTCTGTTACTGTAGACCTGTAACTGTAGACTCTTATGTTGCCAAATGTTTTTGATTTGAGCAATGTCGGTGTCTAGCCTGTTCATTTTATATTTATAAGGCCATTAATTAAGTTAACATGATAAATACCACTGCACATTTTGTGAAACAGCCTTTCGTCTCTGTATCAGGAAATAATAGTTTTGCTCATATGGAAAGTAATACAATATAGCCTGTGGGGCAATGCACATGCAAACTGTAGCCTATGTTACAGCAGTATTTTCTATATTTAGATTTGGGTGTGGACTTCACAATGTTTCTTTTTTCCAAATAGTAGTTAATGTGCAGATGCATTTGTGAATGGCTGGATACAGTTGCTAAGCAAACCACTTCTGAGAAAACCAAACCAAAATGTTTAGGAACCACTGGCCTAGAGCAGTGGTTCTCAAAATTCACCTGGGGGACCCTTAGCAATGCCATATATTAGATGTATCCCAGAGATAGCACACTTGTATCGACATGTCAATTAATCACCAAGCCCTTACCTGCTTGTATCAGGTGAGCTAGTTCAGGGCTACAACACAACTGTGAGACTGCCGGGGGTACTCCAGGAGAGGTTTGAAAAACACTGGTTACGATGTTGATATGAATGTGTGAGATAAAAAGTGGAATCACTAACAAAATAATGGAAATCAAAGGATTTGGAAAATAATTAATCAGAAAATTTGCCCAAAAAATAAAACTGAGCTAATAGAGCCCAAAATACAGCATAGTTATTAAATGGCTAAGTGGTTAATATTACCTTACTAGTGTTGAATTGTTAAAGCTAGCTAGAACATTAAAAATAATTTCTCAAATATATCATCACCGTTCTTCTCTAACAGTAGCTAACAGTACGGTAGCTAAGGAAACTTGAGCAGCTTTTTACAGGGATAAGGAAGGCTAGTAATTCTGCTTGTTCAGGTAAATACATAAACACATACAAATAATATTTTTCAAATACATTAAAATCACTACCATACTGTACATCAACCATGTAACTCCAGGTTTGAAAGCAAGTGATTATTATTATTTATTTATTTATTCCCCCTCACAATTTTCTAGTCAGATCATGTACGGGATTTAGGGATGGGCATGATTAATCGACGATCGACAATTGATCATTAAGAATTTCGTCGATCAAGTTCAATTGTTATCGATTAAACTAATGCAGGTTGCGTTGCGTATATGTTTTTTTAAAGTAATTAAATGAACTTCCCTGTGTGGCAGCAATTAAAATTATACCACCCAAGGGCAATACTCAGTTACCTGCAAGTTTACGT
>JACXGM010033934.1:0-12129 GCA_016801145.1 Umbra pygmaea
GCTTGCTTGTAATTTCTGCAACCAGGTACAGAACACCAAATGGGCATGATGAATAGAAATTAGATTACAATTTTAAAAACAAATATGTATAACTTTCTAGCGTCAGCTCTACAGAGGTGTGCTGTTGAATTGCCCATGTTCTGTGTCGGTTTGTTTAAGCGGGGACAGGCACTAAATTCGCTTGGAATTCTGGGAGTTGGGGTAACTCAAGTTTAGACTGATACAGAAGCCCCCCAGTGGATGCGAAAGGAACTGAAATATACTATCGGCTTTTCTCTGATATATTGAAAAAGAACAGACGTGTATATGACATAAATCATCTATGGTAACGTTTGTAAATGGTATACTATGAAACTGATTTACTGTGGAACACTCCTTTAACGCTCATGGTTTTGGAATGCGATCTCCAACAACCTCATATGGGTGTGATGTCAGGTGTCCCCATACCTACAGCTATATAGTGTTTCTTAATCTGAAATCCCCTCACGATTCAGAATATATACCATGGATAAGATGATGCTATGTGGTGTTGAAGAACTATTGAAGTGTGAAGTTAGAAGATTTGTTTATTTCAATGCGCCCAGCATCACGATCAGAAAGCACGAAGATGGCTCTCTCGTAATTGCCAGCAATTTCAGAAAATAAAAGCAATTGGCTTCGCCATACTTTGTGTTTTTGTAGTGAAAGAACATTTGTTTTTACTAATTTCTAACCAGCGCAGACAGACTGACAGAACCATATACCCCAATGATGTAGCGTGACCCTGCTCTCACTGAGTGAGTCAGCAGACTCATGAAAGAGTCAGTCAAATAATTATTTAAAGCGATTAAGGAACCCAGACAAATTATAGATAGTCATCATTGTTCCCATTAAAATGCAAACAAATATTGTTTAATTTCCGTTACTGAAAGCAACCAAATCAACAAGGAAAAACATTTCACTCAGTCAATGTTGTTATAGCTTATTTTACTTCCACATTTGTGGAGTGACGTTTCTGTGGTCACAGCCCTACACGGGGTACAAAAGGTAAACCGCTGTTGGCGCCCATTCAAATGAACCCCAAGGTTGCCTCTAGTTTATTCTGTTAAATGGAAAATCATTTCCTCCTTATCTGGGAAAGCATTTTTGAAACAACTAACACTAACCACTTCTAAAGACTATGGTTACAGCACACCCATTCCGAACTTCATTGTTGGACAATAATTGAAAACTGATTAAAAAAGTGACCTTAATACAATGGGCTGTGTACCTTCATTCCCCACCCAGTACAGCAAGAAGAGGACTGGCCACCCCCTCGAGTCTGGCCTCTCTCTAGGTTTCTTCCTGGGTCCCACCTACTAGGGAGTGTTCTTGGGGGTCTCGGGCCTGGTGTCTGTCAAAGCACTTTGTGACAACTGCTGTTGTAAAAAGGGCTTTATAAATAAATTTGATTTATTGATTCTATAAATAGCAGCCTACAGCAAAATGGACATTTCTAAAGGTAGTGTGCAGTAGGCTTGGGGTTATATGGGGGGTATATTTGGAAATACCCCTGAGATTGTGATGTTTAAATTTAAAACAATCTCTTGATTCTTTGTTGTTTCTCCATCAAATATGAATATAAATGTGAATATTTGTAGCTTCCTTTTAAATGTGCAGTCAACTGGTGCAAAACTTTCATAAATAATAAAAAAATTATAAATAAGGTAGTGTACAAAACAGTATCCATGTATTTGGAAAAAGTCAGTTCAGTTGGATCATTTACCAAGAGGTGGAAGCCACCCACTGAAACTCAGCACCCTATCAAGAAGACGTCACAAAAGACAACAGCCACATTTAAGGAACAATGGAGTTCAATGGCTGGGAGTGAATAATAGAACATCAGTGAACGATATGAAAAAGCTCTACATAACATGTGGAAGGGGGCAAGAAAGAAATCACTACTCAAGAAGTACCATCTTTAAGCATGTCTGAAGTGACATGGTGGTGACAGCATCATCAAGCTGTGGGGATGTTTCTCAACGGAACGCACTCGGTATTTTGTTGAATATTGCAGAACAAATATCAGGGCTTGAAACTGCGGCCAAAATTGTCAATTTTGTGGCCATTTGAAATGGTCACGTTTGACGTGGGCATGTTCATTTTTGGGCATTGTGATTTATTTCCAGCATGTATTCTAACAGTAATGTGTATTCTAATAACACGGTTTATACAATACCAGACTGGCCTGTGCATCCAACACATCATGTTGGCTTCAGTGTTCACCCCTTACTGGTTAATATAGTGGGCATTACCAAAGTGTGCGACGCACAAACTTCTATGAGTGTAAATATGTCCAGAAACTGTTTTCCCAGCGTCAGGCCAATCCATCTCATTAACTTTTGTGAGTACATAGATTTGGGAATAACTGTGTTTGTTCTATATGTATGGCAGCAGGTTAAACCTACATTCCACACAGGGGTGACGGGTACAAGCATGTAAATGCCATTAAAGCACCGGTTTATTCGTGAAATAGCTTTCACTCACATTTTTATGTAGTTAATTATCTCTTACAAACTTATTGCTTTTCCAGCATTTTTTAACGCTAAAAAAGTTAATATTCTTGATAAAACTTCTAAACGTGCAAGCCTGTTTTCAGACGTTTGGAAACACAAGTCTCTCCCCAGCGCGTTCTGCATTTGCCTCGCAAACACCATTCCCTTGAGTGCGTGCTCCATACTGACATTACACATAACACACCCCTGGTGCTGGCAAAGACATAGCAGACATGTGCCAGAAAAAAAAACTTTTTTAAACGTATATATTAGCTACTATCATCCAACTCCTGAGAAAAGGGTCGCATGAATAATGAGTAGTCAAAACGTTCAGTCAGTCAGTAGCTAGTTAGACAGCATAGTTCAATGCAAGATAACTAGCAAAATGTATCTAAAATATATATAACTAGAAGTGTAGATAAAAACTAGTAGCTAATATATTCTATGTATTTAATAAGAGAACTAAAAACCTCTGGTGAAAGACACACACTGTAAGCATTCACTAATGCCCATAAAAGTATAAAACAGTGCTTTACAGAGAATAATGAATCAAAGAAGAAGGAAGAGACCTAGAGGAAATAGGCTAATGCTTTGGTAGTGCAAATAATATAGATTGTTGATAATGAATGCCTTCCTATCATTGTCTAAGCCACTTAAGTAGGTAAATATAAGTATGTGCAATACATATTTGCAGTGCATCTCATATGAGATAAACATCAAAACATGACATTTCAATATGAACATTTTCAGAGGGTGAGTGCTTCTGTAGGAAAACTTAACTCCAGGTAAATGTTGCCCTAAAACAGCGATTTAATGAACGTTATTTGGAGTTGATACTGCTTTTGCTCATTATACATCCTAAAACATATACAATGATAACAGATGTTACAAATCTCAATTTAAAAAGTAACATGTTGAACTAAAAAGCCACATACCCCTGTGATTGTGTTGTTTAAATTTAAAACAATCTCTTGATTCTTTTTCGTTTCTCCATCAAATATGAAATGTGAGTATTTGTAGCTTCCTTTTAATTGTGCAGTCAACTGGTGCAAAACTTTCATAAATAAAAAAATTCATAAATAAGGTAAAGTGTACAAAACAGTATCCATGTATTTTGAAAAAAGTCAGTTCAGTTGGATCATTTACCAAGAGGTGGAAGCCACCCACTGAAACTCAGCATCCTATCAAGAAGACGTCACAAAAGACAACAGCCACATTAAAGGAACAATGGAGTTCAATGGCTGGGAGTGAATAAATAAAGGATTTTTGAAATAGGTTTGAAATAATGCAAATATTTCCAGCTGTTATAATCTAAGCTTCCATTTTCCTATCCACCGATCTGCATAGCTTATGCATTCCGGTTCATGCGTGATAACTTTTTTCTTATTAGATCCCCATGGTGCAAACAAATGATAGATGGATTTAAAAAAATAACAGATGCTAAATTACTTTCATGTGTTTTAAAATGGAAAAGGGGAAATATTGTAAATAACTAATTGTCTTGTTTTAAAAGTAAAAACGAATTACTTGAATTGAGAAGCTCATTACCACAAAAAAAATACTCTTGAGTACTCCACAACAATGCTTGCAAACATGACTAATTTTCTCAGAGCAAACACGCCAGATATTTTATTACATGACTATTTTGGTACAAACATAAACTGATTGAGTTTTAGTTCTTAAAAAAATAAAATTTGAAAGAGTTGAAGACCTGTCACTCGATTTATAAGATGCCCAAACCTACCTAACATAGTTATCAGGTTGCTACAAGACAAGATGATGCACAGCCAAAGCACTGTTTCTTGGGCGCAGAGGTATCACGCTAACCCTAACCCAAGTAACAGTGCTTCAGCTGTGCTTCGCCCCAATATAGTCCCAAGTCAATATCTGCCTAAGAAATAGCCTGGTATTAATCTGCATTGCTATTTGTAATCGTTGTGAATATGCAGGCCACAAGAGGTAATTAGGTTGTTTTTGTAGTTGTTGGGGCACTTTTACTCACTACGTGCTAACCGGCAACATAGGAATCCATTCACTATGCTAAGCTAGCAGCGATGCTGCCAGACTAAGACAATGCATGCACTGAGACAAAAATATGTTTGCCCACCTATCTACATCTAGGGTAGACGATGAATAACCCTTTCAAAAAAACGGTGGCGTGTTCCTTTAAGTAGACAACCTACCTCATCAAAGAATATGCAGGCATGTTTTCCCGATACGTAATTACAATGACCATAGTCTGTAAGGCACACATCCATATCAGCACCTACAGAGAGGGTCAGAGAGAAAGACAGTTGAATGACAGTGCTAAAGACAAAACAATTAATCGTTCCACGTGGAGAAAAGTCCATTCATACCAGCTCCTATGTACAGGGTCCTATAAGACATGTTGACAGCTCCTCCCTTCCCCATGAGTGGGTAGAACGTAGCTCTGGCCTGCACCGCCTTCTTTTGTTCTGAGGGGACAAAATGGAGGATTACTGAGAAGTAACATTTTATTTCCTAACACCCTTCAGACCAAAGTGGAACTGCAGGACACAAGCGGGCTCTTACTGTCTGTGTGTAGTGTGGCCGACGGACGTTTGGCCGAAAGGGGAGTGACCGTTGCACAGCTGCCTTGGGGGGTGGGGGGCACTTTAGGAGGAAACAGTTGCTGTATTCTCTGCCAGGCGAGGAGTTTGACCAGCTCATCATCTAGCTTGTCGAGCTCGATCTCTGCATGAAAAGAAAAAAAAAGCCTCAAATTTCGCTTGAAGATTTTCTGTATTGACATGTTTTTAAGATAGCTAGCATTAGCAAAAAGTGGTTGAACATCTGGTGTTCTTACCTCCGTCCCCGTCCACCATGGCCTTCATGCAGCCAGACAGGTCTGCTATAGACGACGACAGAGAGTTGGGGAACACGGAACCCTGGGAACATGAGCTGCCCTTCACATCCGGGTACAAACCAGGGGGTGTCGGGGAGGGACGTCTTGCTGTGCTGGAGTCCTTCAAGACTCTGGGTGGGGTGAAGACATGGACACCTGGCGTGGGGCTGGAGGAGAGGTTCAGCTCACTGTAGCCACTCGGAGTGACGGTCAGAGCGCCGGCCTTGCCCGGTGGAGCAACATGGGCCTGGCTATGGACCTGCTGCTCTGTAGCTGTGCCTGTGGAGTGGGAAGGGGGACACGTCTCCCTCTTAACCACCACAGCGCCACCTAGGTGGTTGGGCAGCCCCAGGGAAGTAGTTGTTGCTGTGTTTGGAGAGCAGAGGGGTTTCAGTCTGTGCAGCAGAAGCTCTGCCTGACTGCAGACGTCTGATGCGGCATCGTGCGCTACCGAACCGTTGGCTTTCACCGCCTGCTCCACCAAAGGCCCGTTAGGTTTCTTGCTCTTCACACAATTCTGACAAGGTCTTAATGCACAGCCGCAGCTCTCCTCTGGGAGACTCTTCGGTGCGGCGCCCCCTTGGGGTCCATCGGGTGTACTGCAGGGTTTCAAGGGAGCTGAAGGGGTTGAGGTGGTCCTTTCTACAGACGGTGAATCTGTAGCCACACACGGCTTAATATCTTTCTGTTCACTGTTGGTCTGCGTGGAGTCCCACTCTGACGAGGATGTCTGCTTGGCAGATAAATGTCTCATAATGCTACACTGGAGCGCTATTACGTCCTGAAGCCACTGGAAAACAAAGTGAAACAATGACAGTTGAACTCACCAGTCCAGTAATCCCTAAAATTAACCTGACCAGGTAACGTTCAGTTATGGGGTCAAAGTCTTATGAAAAATAGATTAGAACTAGTGCTGTCAGTCAAACCCGTTATTAGCGGCGTTAACGCAAACCCATTTTAACGGCGTCATTTTTTGATCGTGAGATTAACGCAAATCCAGTTCACAACAATTGGCCTAGCAAACTTTGTAGTTTTTTTTTCACATGCTGTTGCAACTACAACACCACACTGGAACTAGCTAGAGCGGAATCAAAACAACAGGCCCGCCGAACACACTTGTTTGGGCTTGCGTTGCGAGCTGGATTTAGAACAGATAAAAATGTGCGATTAATTGCGAGTTAACGATGACATTAATGCGATTTATCGCGACTAAATATTTTTATCGTTTGACAGCACTAATTAAAACATCATCGGGGCCAGTAAAGCATGTGTGGTTTGAAGTCTACCTCCTGCTGCTCCGCCTGGCTGGAGAAGTACTGAGGGGGACGCACAGAACGCTCCTGGTCTGAAACACCATTGCAGATCAACTCCCCACACCGGATGCCTGCAGGGGCCAACATGGCTGGGGGGCTCTGGTACTGGGACTTAATAGCATCTGGTACCTGGAGACACTCATTTCATTATTAACAAGATAAATCCTGGGGTTCTTAAAATTCAACACTCACCACATCTTAAGAGGGATATGTACTTCAGATGTGACATTTCACGAGTGTGTACATACAAGAAGGGGAAATCTCATTTCATCACGTCCTCCAACATGGAACAGACTGAAACTGGGCATCACCCACCTTCAGCGTCTTGGGCTTGTGGTGATGGGCGCTGTGGCGGACCGGTGGGTTCTGTCGGTGGACCCATCGAAGGAAGTCCACCTTGACAGCGTGCTGGGATATCCGGTCCTGGAACTGGTCCAACAATTGGCAGCGGTTGGTGAGCGTGAGGTTCCTCTGGTTCAGCTAGAGATCAGGACAGGAGCCCAGGTCACGAACAACAGAATCAAGCCCAGAACACGACTAGAGCCGACATGTGACCAGCAGGACTACATTCTCCATAGACTCACAGATACTAGCATAGCAAACTGAATAAAAACTCCAGAGAACCATTCTGGTCTAAAACAAAAAAACCCACTTACCTACTGACAGTTTTTATTAGAAATGCTACATTAATGCATACATCAACATTGGGCATGTGAAGAAGCTGGGGGTGTGAGACTGTTCTTACAGGGTTTGTGCAGGTTTTAGTAAGTCAAATTTAAGACCTTAAGACATTTTAAGACCATAAAGACCTACACGACGCATTACCAAAAAAATCTCTCTCATATATATTTTTTCAGTCATTGAAAAACCATTCATTTAATTTACAGAAGCAATCACATTAGTAAGTGTTTATATGCAAAAACATGCCAAACGCCCAAAAACGTAGGACCAAAATAAAAAGACTAAAACAAACTTGCCCTCAAAGTGAGTAGATTTAATCTCATTCATTTACATTACAAAACACCATATGAATTGCCTAATAGAGATTGAACAGGCTACCCCAGCCCATGTAACACACACATCAGATAATCCATGTTAGATAGATAATTAGTATCTATGAGAGAGAGATTGAGCGCGAGCGAGTAAGCTGGGTACCGCTTGTAACTAATGGAAATAACTAATCTAGCCATGTCTCATTAAAAGTACGCTTTCCCATTTTCCACACATAGGCCTAGCCATGTACTTACCAACACCAATATCCCCCAGAAAGAACTTAAACACACCAAATCAACATTCTGAGGGCAGCGTTCTGCTGGTTTTGTTACCGTTGCACCTTAAAAAGTGTCTGTGCAACGCAAAATGTACTTTAGTTCCTAATTAACATCGACACTCAATATTCAGGACTCCACTTTGTAGGCTACAACTCGATACTTTTTCTTTCTGCAGCCAGCTTTTCTGGAAATGAACGAGGGTAAAACCTTTTTTAGACCTGACTAAATAAAAATGTAAGACCTCGGATGAAACTCTGTCCATTTTTAAGACGTTTTAAGGCCTTAAATTTAAAGTTCTGAATTTTAGACTTTAAGACGCCGCAGGAACCCTGTCTTACCACCATGTGCTCGATATGGTTGGGGCACATCCACTTGCCCGTTGGCATGGCAGTGAGGGGAGGATCCAGGCAGTCCATGTGGAAGAGCAGGGGGCAATAATCACACTGAATTAGGGGTGCCATTCTGCAGCTCCTATAAGATAGACAGGAGGCAGGAACATGGGTCACCAAAAACTCAAACCCACAACTACATTCATTCTCCAGGTACTGACTGTAGTAAATGACAACACTGCGGGTTGCCTCTGGGTTGCCTCAGGGTGTGCCAGGACCTACCTGGTGCAGCTGAAGCACACTCTCACAGGCAGAGGGACGAGCCCGTTGGGGTCCATCTCGTGCTGCGGCCTCCTGAAGCTCTTCATGACCAGCTCTTCTTTCCTCCTCCGCTTGCTGCTGCCGGGCAGAGCCGTAGTGCACGTCAGCTCATTGGGCAGCTGGAACTGCGTTGGGTTCATCTCCATGGCGGCAGCAATGAGCAACTGAAAGGGCCTCTTGAGAAGCCGTGGCGCGGGGGTCGGGGCGGCTGCCGCAGAGCGTGGGGCGTCCACCGCCACCAACTTGTCCGCCTGCTTCTTCTCCTCCGATGGGTGTGCTGTGTCCCTGGAAGGGACGTTGGGGGTGGGTGTGCTCGACCAGCTGCTGGCCCTGCGCTCCAAGCACTCGAGACGTTTGAGATGCACGGACGCCACCCGCAGCCCTGGACCTGCGGCGCCAACCCCGGGGGGCAGCCTGTCCAGGCGCAGCATGGTGGTGGTGCCCAGCTCGTGTTCGGCTGCAGGGGAGGTGCGCTTTGGGAGGGCTCTCTCCCGCTCAAGCAGGCCATTCGTCTGCTCAGCCTTCTGCTCTCTCTTCTAGGGATAACAGCCAGAGGGCAGAGTTAGGGACCAGCTTGTGTCAGACAGTACTCTGTACCGCTGCTGTAACACAGGCTAAAATCAAGTCTGTTTACGCTCTGTTGTAAGCATGCATTACTCACCTTTTTGCAGACATTGCAGCGATGACACATCCAGTCACCAGGGGGCAGCATTTCTTCACTTAACGGTGGATTACTGTGGGTAACAAAGACGTTATGAATTAAAATCCATGCCAGAGAAATGTACATAGGTCAGAAGAAAAAAAAACACATTTGGAACCAGATAGGAAACATAAGTGCCTAATTAAATAATATAATCGTTGGACCCGAAATACATGTATTGCCATCTGAACGTATTGGGTCAATAAAGTCAAAATTACAATTTTTGCTTTATACTCAAGGCACATGTAAAAAAAAAAAGAAAGGGACAGTCACCTTTGCCTGTTTTCACATATGTTTCACCAACTACGACAGCCAGCATTACAAGTACCACCCTCATTTTATGCAACCATTAACCTTGCCCCCAGGCTCTATTGCACGCAGCACATATGAACCTGGAACACTTTCCACTGGAAGTTGGCCTTGAGGCTGGGACTTAACGAAGCAACCTATATTTGTCATCATTTATTTTTACAGAATAATTTTACAGTGGGCCACTTCTAAATACAACAGTGATGCACACACAGGACAAGTGAGGATGTACTAGAGGTCGACCGATTTATCGGTATGCAGATTAATCGGCCTATTTTTGGTCATATTTTACATAATCGGCATCGGCCAATATCAAGCCGATTAAAACCCTTCAAAGTCAATTGACGCTCTGGTGGGCGAACACGATTATCTCGCGAACCCTACATGCTAGCAACTAAAGCTTGGTACCGTTGGAATGGGGAAGATCAGACGAAAATAATAAGTGGCTGCTCTCTGTGGGATAAACACAGCCGGAGCTATGGTGCCTCAAAGTCGGTCAAAACTAAGTATGATATTATGCACATTTCTTTCTGTATTGTTGTTTAAAAATGTTCGTTCCCTCAGAAATTAGGAGATGGCGCTGCTAAGTCAATTGCACTTAAGTAGATTATCTAATGCTGCTAAATTTTTATTCATTTAGTAACTTCAAGACTTTTTTATTTTTTTGATTAAGTAGCAGAAGTGAAGCTCCATTAAGATGTTTGTGTTCAAGTGTTACTGTATACATTTTTATTCAGACCTAAAACAAAGAAAAGCTGCTGGTTGCTACTATTGTTAAAATGGTCAATTTATTTGATTGTTCTCAGATGTTAGATAAATGCTGCTAAGTGCACAAAACTTTATTTTTTCATTTAAAAGTTTGTCAAAGTGAAGTTGTTTTTTTTCTTAGTTCTTACCCGTTTTGTTTATGTATACAATATATGTTTTTATATTATACATGTTTAATGCAAGTATACAAGTGCAGATTGGTGTTCAAGTGTTCAATAAATATTTTTGTTGAGAAATTTGTTGTATCTTAAGTACTATTTAGTGTTAGATTTTTATCTTTCAAAAAGAGGCTACAAACAAGCAAATATCGGAAGCATACATCGGCCGACCCTGATTTCAAAAGATCGGCATCGGTCTGAGAAAACCCATATCGGTCGACCTCTAGGATGTACATTTAACATTTTAGTTATTTAGCTGACACCCTTATCCAGAGCGACTTACAGTAAGTATATGGACATTCCCCCCGAGCAACTTGTGGTAAAAATAAAATCGAAAATGTTTTCCCTGTCAAAATTGATATATTTATTTTATTGATAGTTTTGTATAGGTTACACCCTTAACTTCATTGTAATGTACAAAATAACCATGATTACTTGTGAAAAACAGCTAATTTCAGTGGTTTTTGGACAAGTTAGCTAGCCAGATTTTCAAGCCTTGTCAAATCGAAAGCTTTGTTACGTCGCCTGCTCTTTTGAGTGCTGCAGCAGACAGAGCCAAACAACCGATCAGTGAAGTCAGCCTGTATTAAACTTAAAAATATCTTGCTAAAAGTTATTAATCTAGCCTTGTATTTTAAACTGACATTTACATTCACAATGTGAACATGAACAAAAAGGATTTCTTTGCATTTACGCTACATCAAAATACAGTCCCATCTTCAGAAGAGGGTTGAGCGCCTGCTGTGCTTATCAGTTTTAGTTGGCAAGTTATGAAGAAAATAGGCTATGATGAAAATATATACTGTAAACATCATTGCAGTAATGTCATGAAGGATTACATTTTAAGCAGCAATGGATATCCTGTAACTTGTATCAGTCTTTAATTGGAAGCGAGAGGCTCTGATTCCGAGAGTAGTAAGCAAGTCCCTCCTCACATCTTCCCCTTCTTTGCGCTGCTGTTTGAACATGAAGTTTTGTCAAGCAACAACGAATAGATAAGAGAGTAGCAGCTTTTTGACAGTTTAAATGTCATATATGGTCACTGTTGCAAACAGCTGATTTAGCTGCGGGAAACACACTGTAATTGAAACAGAATGGAATCTTTGAATTAAGACTGGGCGATCAAAAGATAACGATGACTCGCGATCGACAGGTAGTCAATATCAATAAAAAATGTGTTCGATAAAACGTTCAATAATTTCCTTTGCTTCGTCAAAAAAAAACTGTGGTTGTGAAGTAGGGCTGGGAGGTATGGCTTAAATTTAATACCCCGATATTTTTCAAATGTTTGACGGTATCACTGTATTTAAAAGTATTTAATTTTTTAAGTAAAGGGTTGAAAGAAATTAATCTGTTCGTTCATTATGATTTTTGTTGGAACTCCAATAAACAAGACTGAGTAAATAAAAGTAGTGCTATTGTTTAAATCTTTATTAAATGCAGGAATACTAATAAATAACTTTGCAACCGCAAAAAAACAAGCCTATCCACTGTCTATGGCTTTAGTACTGAACCGTGGCATGTTATGGCACCACCACAGTACTTGCTTAGGTTTATGAATTACAAAAAAGCTTTTTACAC
>JACXGM010033935.1:0-12129 GCA_016801145.1 Umbra pygmaea
TCATCTCCTTTGCCATCGGTCTCAATGATGAAACTCGTATCATCTCCTCTGCCATCGGTCTCAATGATGAAACTCGTATCATCTCCTCTGCCATCGGTCTCAATGATGAAACTCGTATCATCTCCTCTGCCATCGGTCTCAATGATGAAACTCGTATCATCTCCTCTGCCATCGGTCTCATCACAAGCTGTAGTTCCTTCAAATCTCACTGTCACTGCTGCTTCCTTCTTGTGATGGATTCAGTCATTCTGGATGAAACACAGTTGATGTGTCTTTGCACATTCTCCTACCCTCTGTGGGTCTGAAGTATGTCTCTATGTCCAAGTCTCTGATAATGGTTAACCTCTTCAATTGTCTAGATCCGCTCCTTCTGTGATTAGTGGTGGCATCAGGTCCGCCTTGAATGCTAAGTCTGCTCAACCTTCTGTAGCCTCCATCCAGTTGATCTCTGATCTTGAACAGTGTCTGGTAGGCCTGGACTGGCTTGACTGGATGTACGGGACACTCTTCCTAGCCACAAGCTGAAACACTCCTTTCTTAATAATCTGTGTTGCCAGATCCAGACTATTTTCAGTGAAAAACAAAGCTTGCACAGACTAAGGTTAAAAGTCTTTCTTCAGATGCAAGAATTCAGAACCAAAAATGAACTAACATATAAAAAATTGTATTAAAATAAAAATTAAAAAAATTGTAAAAACCTAAAATCTCTTAATTATGCCTTGGGTGAGAGGAATCAGAATCGCTTTACCACCTCATCTTTACATTTAATATTATTATTATATATATATATATATATTGGATCTTTACATTTAATATTGCCATACAGAATTGTGTAAAATAAGCACATCATACTTCATGATACTGAGGACACTCCCATTAAGCTATCCAACCAAGAAAGACAATGTAACCTTAAATCAATGAGTCTCAGGTAGACAACAAAAACTGACTGAGAATGAACTCATTTAAGTGGATGGTCCCAAATTAATAGTACCCAAAATACAAAAAACAATCTGAGCTTCCATTGGCTTACACTTGATGAATGAACTGCAACATTTTTTTATTAATGTTTTTTACTTATTTATATCTCACATACACAATACAACTGGGAAATTACTGTTCATACACACGTTCACATTTGCCTTTCTGTATGTATAAGTATGAATGTGCTGTTATCAATTATCCATAATTTAGGATACAGTATAAAAAATTGTTGTTATATCATGTAATCATGCACGAACGGAATTTGACTTGACTTTAAGCACGTTATTGGGACCATCTCTGAGGAAAGCTAGGTGAGAGATTGATACAGCAATAAGAAGGAAGATGATGATTTCAACAAGCTTTTCATTTTTTTGGCAAAAAAATATTTGTAAAATATGAGATTGTATTCAGAACGAGATGCAATAGGCTATATGCACAGCTCCACTACTTCCTGAACTTTAGGCAGCTCATTTGTTTCCTGTTTTACATTATTGGACAAACTGATTAATCCACCTGTGTTTGACCATTGTGACACACGTGGATTAATCAGTTTCTCCAATAATGTAAGACAGGAAACAAAAGAGCTGCCTTAAGTTCAGGAAATCGTGGAGCTGTGCATATAGCCTATTAGAGTCTGTTTTGAATTTCGGGAGCAGCCAAACCCACGTGACTGGTTCATCCAATCAGCTGCCATGTGTTGCATTTGTCACACTCATCCCACTCATCATTTCCTATATGGGGAGGCTGCAGACCTGGAGCCGGTAGATATACGGCCCAGTGAACAGTTTTACGGCCCAGTGAACAGTTTTACGGCCTAGTGAACAGTTTTACGGCCCAGTGAACAGTTTTAGGCCCCTGTTATTCCTGTTATTCCTAATGCGTCCAGTAGGGGTAGAAGGATATTTTTTGTGTCTTTCAGCACGTTTCCAAACTAATGTATTATTGACGTAACATTTCAGTACTGCAAATACTAAAGGTATTCTTAATATATTTTAGATGGGCTTAACAGCAATGTTTCAGAGTTGTTAAGGTTAGGGTAAGGGTTTTGGTAAGGCTTATGGTTAATGTAATGATAGAAAGTAAAAATCGCCAGTCTGTATCACGCTGCAAGTTCTGATATATAGTTAGGCTGATATTACAGCCTCCCTCTACTGGACGAATCAGGAACAACAGGGGCTTAAAACTGTCCGGGGCTTAAAACTGTCTGGGTCGTATATCTGCCGGCTCCAGGTCTGCAGCCTCCCCCTACTCTTCTTTCTAGTAAGTTTTTTAACATAGGTGTTGAAAGTGGGCACAAAGGCAGTGTACCGACGAACTGTGCGACGCACACTCTCCGAACTGAGACGAACCGAACGGTTAAGATGTTTTTTCATGAACCGTACCACCCCTAATGAATACTCACTTGTTAATTCTTACCCATGTGCTGAGAGAAAACCTTTCTAAAAAAAATAATATAATTAATGTACTTTAAACATCCACAAGGGGTCGCCTTTTCCCATTCAGAAAAACATTAAAACGAAATCACATTACCAATTTCAAAACAATTCATAGCACTGTTTAGCCATTCTATACAAAGAATAATCATTTAGTTTTCTGTTCAACCCAACACCATTGATTCACTAGTCATCATCAAATTATTCTCCATTATTTTAATCCCCTCCACACTGCAACACTTGGCTACTCAAGCAACATCTTGACCCTGCAATTCTCTGATCGAGTCAAATTTGTGCATGTGCTCATAGCAGAAATTCACAACATTTTCAACAAGCTGTTTTGTGGGGCTACACCACGCCTGTGCTGTGCACAGCTGTACAGACCTCGATAATTCATTGATACACTTCCTCGACAAAATGTTGTTATTATAGACCAGTATTCGATAAAGGTTTTTTCAGCTTATTGGCTTCCCCATTCATAACAAACCATTGTATTTTTTACACATCACAAGTTCACTGGTCTCTGCCTGCCAACTGACTGGTCATGTCACATTCCAATCTACATCCCTGCCCGCTACAATCAGAGCCATAAAACCTACAGTACATATACAAATATTCCTAGGACCTGCCCATCCAGTCCACTGATCGTTCATTCACACTTTTACACACGTAACCACAGGAGTTAATGTACAAGGCTTGAATAAATTTCTTAATTAGTAATCTGGATGTTGCCGGTTTGATTCCCAGCTGTGCCAAATGTCGTTGTGTCCTTGGGCAAGACACCTCACCCTAAGTTGCTCCAGGGAGAATGTCCCTATGGTTACAGTAAGTCACACTGAATAAGAGTGTCTGCTAAATGACTAAAATGTAATGTACAGTAGTATGCAAAATTTTTGGCAACCCTGACAATTTCCATGATTTTGGTTTATAAATAATTGGGTGTTTGGATCAGCAATTTCATTTTGATCTATCAAATAACTGAAGGACACAGTAATATTTCAGTAGTGAAATGAGGTTAATTGGAGTAACAGAAAATGTGCAATATGCATCAAAACAAAGTTAGATAGGTGCATACCTGTCTAATTTATTTATGCACTCTTGTAATTTTGTTGATTTAAATACCTGTAACTACCTAGCACTGAATAATTGGAACACACAATTGGTTTGGTGAGCTCAATAAGCCTTGAATTTCATAGACAGGTGCATCCAATCATAGGAAAAGGTATTTAAGTTGGCCAATTGCAAGTTGTTGTTCTCTTGGACTCTGAAAAGTGGCAACATGGGGACCTCAAAACAACTCTTAAATGACCTGAAAACAAAGATTGTTCAACAATATTGTTTAGGGGAAGGCTACAAAAAGCTATTGAGAGGGAAAGGCGAAGGATGGTGAGAACGGTTAAAAACAGCCCACAGACCACCTCGAAAGACCTACAACATCATCTTGCTGCAGATAGTGTCATTGTGCATCATTCAACAATTCAGCGCACTTTGCACAAGGAGAAGCTGTACGGGAGAGTGATATTACCCATATTGTCTTTAAAAATATGTTCCATTTTCAAGAATGAGTCAGTGTTTTTAAAATTGAAGAGACTGTTAATTCACATAATATAGACTGGGTTTTCTGCAGAAAGAATTGCTTACGATTTATTTGATTACTGGCTAAATATGAATGCATACGTTATCCCCAAAATATGCTTTGTCTATCCCATCGCTAAAACTCAAGGATGGATCCTTTAGCCCATTTCTCCACCAATACTAGTAATCCTGGCATCAAGTTTCTTTGTCCAGTTTTTACATCCTTGAGTATCCAACTGGCCAGTTGAAAATCCTAAATTTATGAACCTTCAGTGTAATGTCCAGTTCCATACCTATGCGTCAGCATCTAAACCTCTACCCATAAAATGTGCTCCTCTTTGTCTCATATTGCCACATAGGGTAAAAACCTCCCACATTCCAACATACATATTCTGTCCACTATTATCTCACATTCTGCTGGTCATTACACAGTTAACAATATCTTCATAATTCTGCAGGTTATTTTCACAGATACAAATTTTTTTAACAGTTTACAGAATTGCCCAACTCCAATTATCTAGACTATTCCATATGTCCAATTCAATTATTGTTATACTTATAAACAAAACAACTGGTATTTAAGACATACCGGTGCTAAACCTCACATTAAAAAGTACTGCACAATGTCAAATACAACCATATGTGTTACATTTGTATCTAATCATTAAAACTACTGCACAGGACATTAAAAACTTCCATACATAACTTTAAGCCTATATGTAGATTTAAGTTTGAAAAATGTATATTTTTGTTGATATAACCAAAAATATTCAGAAATGTAAAACTTTGTTTTTCCTGCTGAAAGACTACCTGTCTGACAACCCTTCTTTTGATGCTGTTCTTTCCCAGGGTGATGTTGGTTACAAAGGAGCACCGGGTAGAGCTGGTTTACAAGGAAAGATGGTGAGTAAAAAAACTAAATATAGAGGTTTCCAAGGTCTGATATGTATACCATGTGTTATTATAATGCATCACTACTTTTGTTATTGAACCCAGAAACAATACAGGGGCAATCCACCCACCACAAACCCCCTCTTCTCTACCAAACCCACCACAGAGTCCCCCCACAATGCCTAAACTTTCTAATCATTCATGTTACAGGGTCTAAGGGGACAACCTGGATTTCGTGGAGGTCACGGAGCACCAGGGTCTAAAGTAGGTCCTGACACTATGTTTGACTAATTGAGTCACCCAAAAAAAGGTTACATTTAGTGCATGCCCATATATTTAACATCTATTCTTTGTAGTTGGGCTTGCCATGCTCTACATTCAGTCTCCCACCAATTGTTACTGTCTAGGGTTATCTTGGACCGAAGGGAAAACAAGGACCTACAGGGCCAGTGGGGCCAAGGGTAAGCAATATTATAAGAAATGCCAGTGTAAAGATGTTATGTTAAGGCTTGGCAAGATCTTTGTTAAAATGATAGTTTCAGGATTCAGGTAGTGGTTGATAATAAAATGTTTAATAAAGTACTTCTTGTTCTGAAAACAGGGTCATCTCATAACAAGGCAATCAAGACGTGTTGGAAAAAATGTCCCGAATGATCATATTGAACTGTTTTTTTACACTCACCTAAAGGATTATTAGGAACACTATACTAATACTGTGTTTGACCCCCCTGATTCAACTAGGTGCTGAAAGCATTTTTTAGAAATTTTGGCCTATAGTGATAGCATCTTGCAGTTGATGGAGATTTGTGGGATGCACATCCAGGGCACAAAGATGCTCTATTGGGTTGAGATTTGGTGACTGTGGGGGCCAGTTTAGTACAGTGAACTCATTGTCAAGTTCAAGAAACCAATCTGAAATGATTCGAGCTTTGTGACATGGTGCATTATCCTGCTGGAAGTAGCCATAAAGGGATGGACATGGTCAGAAACAATGCTCAGGTAGGCCGTGACATTTACATGATGCCCAATTGGCACTAAGGGGCCTAAAGTGTGCCAAGAAAACATCCCCCACACCATTACACCACCACCAGCCTGCACAGTGGTAACAAGGCATTCTGGCCTCTCTCTAGGTTTCTTCCTAGGTCCCTCCTACTAGGGAGTTTTTCCTAGCCTGTCACACATGGGTTAGGGTTTTATGTCTTGTCTCTGTGCTCCCTCTGTTTGTGTGATTATGCCGCCCTCTTGTGTCTAGTTTGTCATTGGTTTGGAATTGTTTATTAGTTACGTCATTGGTTAGCCACGAATGTATTGAGTTAGTAATTAGGTTGTCTTTGTATTTAACCAGGGTGTTCTCCCCTTGTCTCTTGTCAGTCAATGTGTTCCTGTTACGCGTTCCTGTGTGTGTTCTGGTATTTTCTTAGTAAGCCCCACGTGGCAGTATTATTTTGGGAGTCGTGACATAGCCACTGTGCATCACTTGTGTTGCTTGCTTTTGGGGGTCTCGGGCCGGGTGTCTGTCAAAGCACTTTGTGACAACTGCTGTTGTAAAAAGGGCTTTATAAATAAATTTGATTGATTTGATTGATTGATGGATCCATGTTCTCATTCTGTTTACGCCAAATTCTGACTACCATCTGAATGTCTCAACAGAAATCGAGACTCACCAGACCAGGCAACATTTTTCCATTCTTCAACTGTCCAATTTTAGTGAGCTCTTGCAAATTGTATCCTCTTTTTGCTATTTGCATTGGAGATGAGTGGTACCCGGTGGGGTCTTCTGCTGTTGTAGCCCATCCGCCTCAAGGTTGTGCGTTTTGTGGCTTCACAAATGCTTTGCTGCATACCTCGGTTTTAACGAGTGGTTATTTCAGTCAAAGTTGCTCTTCTATCAGCTTGAAGCAGTCGGCCCATTTTCATCTTACCTCTAGCATCAACAAGGCATTTTCACCCACAGGACTGCCGCATACTGGATGTTTTTCCCTTTTCACACCATTCTTTGTACACCCTAGAAATGGTTGTGCTAAAAAATCCCAGTAACTGAGCAGATTGTGAAATACTCAGACTGGCCCGTCTGGCACCAACAACCATGCCACGCTCAAAATTGCTTAAATCACCTTTATTTCCCATTCTGACATTCAGTTTGGAGTTCAGGAGATTGTCTTGCCCAGAACCACACCCCTAAATGCATTGAAGCAACTGCCATGTGATTGGTTGGGTAGATCATTGCATTAATGAGAAATTGACTGGGTGTTCCTAATAATCCTTTAGGTGAGTAAGCCTTAGCATTTTTGTTCGCACCCCTCCTAGAAGAATCTCCTCAGACCCGTGACTGTCTCATGTGAGCACATGTGCCGGTCACCTTAACGTCTAGCATCTAATCAAATGGCCTCGATAGTTGTTATTCAAGTAACTCTTATCTGTCTAGTGTCCTGTCAGTAAAATGTCCTGTTCTATTAGTCTGAATGGCATCAACATGTATTAGACCTGTGATGGAATTACAGTCTTACATACAATAGATCATATAGTTATAAGCAGTCTAATATATAACAGAGTTATAAGCCATAAGTCCTAAGCCATACGCTACAGACTCATTCTGATGTTATAATATAAGAACAGTATGGGCTCTCTCTGTCCTAAGTCACTCTTGACCTTGTTCCCTGTCTCAGTCACCTGTTGTCATAGTGAGCAACTACTCCTCAGGAAAGTCTTATCTTTACCATAACATACCTTTCTGTTCTTCCAGTACGTATAGCTTGACGATGAATCTTCTCCCTGTATGTATTCCTAATAGCAAACTGTCCAAACTGTATTTAAACATGATTACATAGAATCTACTTCTCAACTCTCTCATCTATCAATACCATTCTAAACTGTCCAAACTGTATTTAAACATGATTATATAGAATCTACTTCTCAATACCAGTGAGCAGAAGGTTCTTTCTGCCTATAGGAACTGATCTGACTATAGGAACTGATCTTGTGTTTTAAGGGCTAAGTTGTAAGCTATAGAGAACTCCCAAAGTCCTTTCTCAAGACTAACTACGGTATATGAAACACCAACAGATGTTAGTTTGTTTTCCACAAGGATTCTTCACCTGGATCCCCAATCAAAAACGGATCCTTCTGATTATTGATGTACGGTAATCAATGAGATCCCTTTGATTTGTCCCAAAACAAATGTATTGGGTCATAGCCAAAACCCAGGAAAGCCAAGTGACACTTGTTGCTTCAATACTTCCTTGCAGTACAGCCATGTCTCTGTGGCCAGGATTTCAAATGTTGGCAGTAGCATACAAAAAATGCCAGGGGACTTGCATGCGGTTGTACAAATAGGCTCATCACCATTCATGGTTGGTGGGGTCAAACACCAATGTCTAGTGACTTCTTGTGGTAGGATTGGACCCTGAAAGCAGTTGTCAATGGTGGCCGGTGAATGCGTTCTGCTCCATGTGTGTAGTTGTAGGGAAGTACTTTCTGGTTGAATGTTGTAAACAGAATCGTTTGGGGGAGTGTTTTGAAAAGAATTCAATCTTTACCTTTTCTGGCCAAACAATGGGTGAGACCATATGTTTGAAATTAACTACACCGCTCCTTTTGATGCAAATTAAACAACTGATGTGGTCCACGAAATACATTACGTGGTAAATGATAATGCATCGTAAAATGTTTTTTTGCGACGTCATGCAGACAGAGAACCACAATGGTAAACTTTACTTTCACACTTAATTCACCTTTGGCTAAGCCCCTTCCCCTTTAGTTACTGTTGCTACGTCCGACAACTTCATCTGGGCTCTGGTTTGGTGTCAACATGGCTTATGCTGTGACAGGTCTTCCTGCTGAAATTTTATCAAACCTTTATAAAGCAGCAAATAAAGTGTCCGATAGAAGTAGGCAAAAGGGGCTGCAATATGCATTCGAAGGCTATATTCTAGACATACGAAACACAATGAACAACAAGGCATCCAAATAGAGGCAAAAGCATACTGTGCATATCCTACTAATCGAGACGGAGGCTGGGACTAACAATATCAAGGAGCAACACTGTTCATGCAAAGCTGGCTAGGTCTCTATTCACTTCTATATTCGTTATTACAAAGCAAACGGACTACGCGAGTATAACGTTATATTTATTAGCAGTGTGTGCTAGCATATCAACAACTGGTATGCTAGGTAACGTTAACGTTAGCTGACACTTGTCAGGATTTGACTTCGGTTTTGGGAGAGGAAAAAAACGGACACCCCCCTCCAACCTCTCTGGGAAATGCGTATCTGTGTTACAAATGCCCCAGGCACAACGTTTAACCATATTTTTGATAAAACTACGACGGTAATAGCCTGCCGAGTCCAAAAATATGAGACGCCTGTGTTAAAGTCAATGGAGCGCTGTGAAAAATTGTCGGACCTCTGTGGGAGCTCGTTATTGGCTGCACTGTGATTGGTCAATCTATATTCTAGGGTGTGGCTTAGCCAAAGGTGAATTTTAAATGCATGTCTTTTTGCAAGAATTTGTATTAATGCTTCATAACCAACAATGTTATTTTGCTACATTGCATAGGGTATTCCCGGGCTTCAGGGAAAGACGGGGATGTTTGTATTAATGTTTCATTACCAACAATGTTATTTTGCTACATTGCATAGGGTATTCCAGGGCTTCAGGGACAGAAGGGGATGTTTGTATTAATGCTTCATAACCAACAATGTTATATTGCTACATTGCATAGGGTATTCCAGGGCTTCAGGGACAGAAGTTTGTATTAATGCTTCATTACCAACGATGTTATATTGCTACATTGCATAGGGTATTCCAGGGCTTCAGGGACAGAAGGGGATGTTTGTATTAATGCTTCATTACCAACAATGTTATTTTGCTACATTGCATAGGGTATTCCGGGTCTTCAGGGACAGAAGGGAATGTTTGTATTAATGCTTCATTACCAACAATGTTATTTTGCTACATTGCATAGGGTATTCCAGGGCTTCAGGGACAGACGGGGATGTTTGTATTAATGCTTCTTTACCAACAATGTTATTTTGCTACATTGCATAGGGTATTCCAGGGCTTCAGGGACAGAAGGGGATGTTTGGCCAGCAAGGATCAAAGGTGCGGGTAAATTCAGAAAACTTCATGCTATGATTTCATGGACACAGATTAAGCCTAGTCTTGGACTGAAACATTAAGCCTTATGAAATTTACATTGATTTTTTGTGAAGTACCATGTTTAATCTGTATCTGTGAAACCGGACCAATGTCACTTATGTTGTAGAATAAAACAAGCATTATTAAAAAGAATTTGGTTCTATTTTATTGCTCCTATTTTCTCTTCCCAGGGTCAGGCTGGTGCCAGAGGGCAACAGGGAGCTGTTGGACCCCAAGGGTTTAAAGTAAGTAAATTGGAAGTTGAAAATATGACCACTTCACATTTACAATCTTTCACACTTCTGTCTTTTTATTAGGGAAATCCAGGACCTGCAGGGCGCAAGGGACAGCTCGGCCCAAAAGGGCTACAGGTTTGCTTCCGATATATTTTGTGCATCAGTGTCAAAAGTAGTTCTTATCTGGTGATGTTTATGTATTGAACATTTCTAGGGAGACTTTGGTCTTCGTGGTCCATCTGGAAAAAGAGGCTACCCTGGTCTACCGGTATGAATCTATATTTATTTTCTTAAATTTTTCTAACAAGAATATTCATTATTTTATAAGTCTTGTTCCCTAAATTTGGTTTAATTCATCTCATTAGGGTCACTTTGGAAAGAGGGTAAGTAACAATTTAGCTTTTGAATTTCTAGTGTTTATAGCCATTGTTTCCATCTAAACCTGTCATGCCATTTGTAGGGATTGAAGGGGGTACAGGGAATGCCTGGAGCTAAGGGCCTGAAGGGTCAACGTGGGGTACCAGTAAGCAGGAATTTTAGTTTATAATTCACATAAGTAATACTAATTAAATTGAGCAAAATGCAGTTCATAGCACATGATGCATACATGTATATACAAATTCCACCTTTCCTGTATCACACTAGGGAAAACCAGGTGCTCCTGGTCATCCAAGAAAGAGGCAACCTGAAGCTCGTGGGAAATGGAAAGGATCAAAAAAGGTTTTTACATGATTAATACCAGTTTGTTTTACTGTAAGAGTTGGGACTCTCCCTGCACTACATCATGACTTAGTCTTTATTTATTTGTAAATAAATAATGTATGTTTTTTTATTGCCCTATAGTTTCCCCGGCAAAACCGGATCATTACTAGGAGAACTCTTGCTTCACTGCTTGAGCAGGATTCAAGTAGCCATTTTAGCTGGCCTCATGGCACCAAAGACAGCCCTGCTACCACATGTTACGAGCTAGGGCTGGTTAACCCACACCTTCAGGATGGTGAGTAAAACTTGGAAGCGAGCAGTTTAACTGCTGGCCTTTGAGGGTGTGAGGCCATACTTACAATGTTGCATGTTCAGACTTAGGTAGGGTTGGGTACCGAAACCCAGTTCCACTATTGAACCGGTTCCTACGCAACCGGTAGGAATCGGACCGGATTAGAACTCAAATTTCGGTTCCTAATTTCGGTTCCACTTAATGTGTTGACTAAATATTTTCTCTCTGATGCTCCAAAATGGACATAAAAGTATAAAACTCTATGTAGTCTACCATTAACTAGCTACCGTAAATGTAGCCTACTTTTAAAATGCCATATTTTCCCAAATGTCATTCCGCAGTTTGCAAGTTCAAATCCAGACTAGAACTGCAAGCGGTTTTGGCGGGGTCCAAGCCGTCCCTGGCAAGTCCCCCCTGGTGCAAGTCGCCCCGACGACCCGCGGAGCCCACAAAAGCAGAACCTATAATATTGGAACCAAAGTCACTGTTCTGATTAGGTTGCTACTTTATGCTGCGGCCAACAATTCATGTAGCGCATTTGAATGAACTGATCTTTAATTTAATAAGTGTGCATTTAACAGCTATCGCCATCTGTCTCTTATGATTAAGGTATCTACTGTTAATTGACTAAAAGCTGTGAAGTTAGTTGCACAAGCGCTATGTAGCTAAGCTACATGTATTGATAACATTAGTTACTGTAGCTAGCTACCTTGTTAAGATGTCAGTAGAAAAGCTAGCAAACTATGACAGTGTTGGTTAGCTATGTGGTTGTGTAGCCTCTTTTCAAACATATATTGGCAAACAGTTGGTCAACTTCCCTACTACTTTACTAATGCATGAGCAGTGGGTCATTGTCAATGTGAATCCAGCAACTGTATCACA
>JACXGM010033936.1:0-14483 GCA_016801145.1 Umbra pygmaea
TTTATCTAATATCAGATTGAGTACTGTTCGTTATCAGTCTGAGATATGGAGACATTGGCACACATGCTTATTTTTAGCAAAATAGATGTTGTAATTGTGAATGTATGTTTATTTATGAGTGGGTATATAGGATCTTATGAAATAAGTGTTGTTGTTTTGTACTTTGCTTTTTATATTGGACCATGAGTCTGTAAATAAAGAAATATATGCTCTAATTGAAGGGAGAGACCAAAAACCAGCATACACTAGGCCCTCCATGGAAGGGTTTGAGGACCACTGGTCTAGTTCGAGGGCACAGTAAACGATTAATAATAACACAGTTAATGGTTCATAATAAAACTGTAAATGGTTCATAACAACACAGTTAAGATTATTATAGCCACTGTTGACATTAACGTCAATGCTGCTGCCAGTTCTGCCATTTTTTACCTTTTTCTTATTCTTCTAGTCCGTAGAAATATCAAAGTCTGTAGCCTTTCCTCAGTTGCGACACCTCTGTTCAGGAGAAGACTGCAACTAGTGTCTCGAACACCACGAGCGATTTTTTTGTTTTTGTTTTTTTGTATTTTTTTTATGCTTTAAGATACAATTACAAAACAATATCTTACAATGTCAAGTTCGAAAATACATTTTTCCATTTAAAGAAATAAACTCTATGACACAACAACAAATAAAATACATATATTAATAAAAAGTTAAAACATATCACATATAAACCAAAACAAAGAGGAAAAAAATAAATAATAATAATAATAAAAAAGTTCAGGATTTCCAGACTGTGTAGAGGAGACAAAGAAGTCAATAATTTTTTTGGATATAATCAATTTCTAACTTAAATATTGTGAAGGAAGGCTGTCCCTTTTGCCATTTCTGTTTATGAATAAAAAATTTAGCTTGCAAAACAAAAAAGTTCACTACATATTCCAATGTGTTATTATCAGGATTATCATAATAAAAAAGAAAATCTTTTATGCTAAGAGAGTAAGGTGGATCAAAAAGGTGACTATTTAAGTCACTGAGAAATGTTTTAGTTTTCTCACATTCAAAAAATAGGTGTGATAGTGTTTCATCCATATCACCACAGAAGGAGCAAACACTACTTATGTCTGCATATTTGGCTACAGTAATATTCACAGGGTATATATTATGGAGAATTTTGAATTAAACCTCCTTTACTTTATTTGTGATGCAGTATTTACTAGGTAACAACCAAGCTCTCTTCCAGTTAATATCAGGAATTAAGGATCCCCAGTAAAATTTCCCTCTAGGGTGATTCTTTTCCTAGATTGAAAGATCTGACAAATATGTTTACTATCACAATTTTTTTAACACATCAATCCCATTCAAAATTAATTTATGTTGTGTAACATTGTCTAAACCATAAGACAGGTGACTTTTCATGAGAAGGATTAACCCTTTAGGGATAGCATTAATCAGTGTGTTAAACTCCTTAAATGGGACTGGGAAGCCATGACGTGCCAAAAAAGTTTCATTGGTCAAAATAGAGCCAGACCTATCAAATAAAGAAATAATATTATGGATGCCACATTCAAACCATCTGGAGAAAAACAGGGATTTGTTTTTAACTGTAATATCTACATTGTTCCAAATAAGTGCTTTATGAGGCGAGAAATTGTGAATGAAACAGAGTTTCCAAGCAAGAAGACACTGTTGGTGAAATTTTGATAACTTGACAGGTAATTTGGTGGGAGCATAGTCACATTTTAAAAGAAAGGAAAGACCACCAACTCGGTTATATATATGATTAGAAATAAAAAACCACAAGAAATTTGAATATATAAGAAATCTCCTGATCCAGCCAATTCTAAATGATTTTACGATGTCTGTGAAGTCTAAAAAGTCTAAACCACCCTCTGCCTTACAGTGAGAAAGAACCTCCTTTTTAAGTTTGTGAGGCTTATTTTTCCAGATGAAGTCAAGAACATTTTTATTAATCTCTTTAAGTGTTTTATCATTGATAAATAATAAGAGCAAGGGGTAAACGAAATGGGAGAGACCATCTGCCTTGACCAAGAGACTTCTACCAAACATACTTAAGTCTCTTTGCAACCAAGAGTTAAGAATAACTTTTGTTTTAGCCATTTTGGATGTAAAGTTTAGATGCTGTCTCTCAGCTATGTTCTTGGATATGTGAATTCCTAAATATTTAATAGTGTGCTTTACTGGAATATTATTCAGAACACTGACATCACACTCATGTAAGGGTAATATCTCACATTTGGAGACATTCAGCTTAAGACCCGAGGCCCTGGAAAATTGGTCAACCAATGTTAATGCACAAGGCAGCTGAATTTTGTCCTTTAAATACAAAATGGTGTCATCTGCCAGCTGTGCAATTTTAATTTCTTTCTAAAAAATATTTATACCTTTTAAATTAAGATTATTAATTACATTTAATGCTAATAGTTCTGTAACCAGGAGAAATAAGAAGGGGGAAACTGGACACCCCTGCCGAATTCCACGTTTTATCTCAAATCTATTAGTTGTATTGTGGTAAATTATCACAGAACTATTAATGTCTTTATAAAGCATCCCAATAACATTATTAAAAACATCACCAAAGACAAATAATTTAAGAGTTTTCAAAAGAAAAGTATACTCAATAGTGTCAAAGGCATTGTAGAAATCTAGATAAAGAATAAGAGCCTGTGACTGCACTTCATCAGCATAGTCCAATAAATCATGTACCACCCTTAAATTATTTGTTATGTGACGATTTTTCATAAAGCCAGATTGTGTTTCAGATATGATATCACCAAGGCCAGTTTTAAGTCTTTCGGCATAAACTAAGGCTATTATTTTATAATCAATAGTTAATAGTGAAATTGGATGCCAATTGTCAATGAACTGAGTGTCCTTACCGGGTTTAGGGATAAGTGAAATAACTCCTTGTTTCATAGTGGTGGACATCTCTTTCTGCTCCATACACTCTTTATACATACAGAGCAGCGGATCCTGAATATATTCCCAAAAGTGCACATAAAATTCTACACAAAGCCCGATTATAGCGGGAGCCTTTCCTTTTTTCATGGAATGGATAGCCTTCAATATTTCATCAGCTGTTATATTGGAATCACAAAGTGCTTTGTAAGTATTTTTAATGTTAGGGATATAATTTTTAACTTCTTCAATAAACATGTTGCAGCAGCTGAGATTATACTTGGAAGAGTACAAATCTTTATAAAAGGCTGTGACAAATTCTGAAATTGAAAGAGGGTCAGTAGATTTGGCACCATTTATATTAAGAGAAGTTAAAGCTTTTCTTTGACCATTTCTTTTCTCTAGTGCAAAGAAATAACTTGAGTTCTTCTCACCCTCTTCTAACCATTTGGCCCTTAATCTTATAAAGGCCCCATCAAAATAGAAATCATCATCAAGTTGTAAGCTGAGCCTTTAAATTTCAATTTTTTCTTCTTCATCAATATTACCTTTAGACAACTCATTTAATCTATAAGTAATTTAGTTTTCATATGATTTCGATTAGCTTTTAGCTCTTTACATCTCTTAATGGCAATACATCTGGTCTTGTACTTAACGAACTCCCATTTCTGTTTACATCCCTCTGTGAGGTTGGAAAAGATTTCCGTTATAAGATCTTTATTACTGTTATTGAAACTTTTATCTTTTAATAAGGCATTATTCATCTTCCAATGACCTCGAAGCGATGTAGTAACCTGCTTGTCGCCCAGTTTAATTGTTATCAGCTTATGATCAGAGAACGGGGCAACAGAATGTGAAATATTCTTAATAAAATGAATGGCAGATTGAGATATCAAAAAAAAGGTAAATCCTAGATTTAAGAGAGAGGTTTTTGTTTGACCATGTAAAGTCCATTAAGTGTCTACCAAGGAAAGATCAGAACACAAATTATTGGCAATAGGACCCTGGGTCAATTTGGGGGGGAATCTATCAATACTGGAATCTACACATTAATTGAAGTCACCCCCAAAGACAAAATAGAAGTCAATATATTTGTGGAGAAATAGTTTGGCCTTGTTTGATATCTGGGCAAATAAAGTTTTGTTGGATGAATGTGAATTATGACCATAAATATTGCATATAATAAAGATGACATTTTCCAGCTTCATGACTATCATCACCCATCTTCCTTCAGAGAATTTCACGGTTTCTAAAACTTCACCTTTGAATTTATGAAAAAGTATAGCGACCCCTGCTGAATTGTTACTTCCATGGCTGTAGTACATAGTACTCCCCCACTGTGAGCCCCAAAATTTGACATCCAGTTAATTTGAGTGAGTCTCTTGGAGCACTACAACATCTGCTTCACTTCTTTTACAAAATAAAATTAAAGCTTTCCTCTTCACAGTGTCGCGCATTCCTCTTACATTTAAAGACAAAATAGACAAGGACTTGAAAGAAAAATTCATAACAATGAACAACTACAGTTAATAGTTACTCAGAACCTTGAAAGCTTTTTAATTCACCTAGCTACAGAAGAGAGGTGGATAACAACCATCATTCATCAAAACATGGTTTGAGATGAACAGAAAGAGAGAAATTCCCAAAATGCCAATATAAAATACAATAACTTTGGGAGCTATGTCCCTAGAATAGGGTTTGATTACTCAACTTTCTTTAAGTAGTAGCCTACTTAGAGCAATTATAAGAAAAAGAGAAAGAAAAACTGTACAGTAACTAAGGCATATTACAATGAAACTAAATTGAACCTTTACAAAGAAGTGCTAGAAACTGCAACAGGGGGAGCAGCCCACACTAACCCCATTGGACTTTGTGTTGGATAGAAAGTCCACGATAACCTCCAATCATACTAACATTAGAATTACATTTTATCACAGGTTTCTCCCTTCTCATTTCACTTCTGAGAAGGGGTACTTCTTCCCGTCAATGAGCGCATATGAGTTCTTAAAGTACGCCTTCTTACCCTCTTCTCGTGGCTTCTTAACTAAGGGCCAGAGTCTGCCTCTCGCAGCTCTGTCCTCGGGAGGCAGAGGCTCCGTGATGGTCAGATGCTTATCCTGAAGATACTTGTGCTTCCTGGCAGAATGCCAAACCGCATCTCGCACTCATCGCGCTGCAAAGAGAATGATGATAGACCTATTCCATTCCGCTTGTTTAGGCCCAAGGCGATGTGCAATGTCGACTCCTGCATGCATATTGTCACTGATGTTGGGTACAACATGCTGAAGGACGTCTATGACACGGGTTCTCACGTCTTCTCTATCAGTTTGTTTCAGGCCATGAAGTTTCAAAAACCATCTCCAGCTATAACGGCGGGATTCATCTAAAGTAGATATTAAAGTGCTATTTTCTCGCTTTGCACTCGGTTAAGTTCTTTCTTGTTTTCGCCCACATCAACCACAAGTTGCTTAACAGTAGCCGACAGATTTTCTATGTCTTTGGAAGTAGCCTGTTGTCTTCTCTATTGTGGAAATCTTTTGGAATGTTGCACCAATCTTTTGGAATGAGCTCACGGATAGCAGCTAAGATGTCCACATTACTTTCAGAATTATTAGCCTTAGCTCTCAATATGGCTTCACGTTTAGTTTTCTTACTCAAGGGCTTGGAAGGGGTGTCTGGCTCGGTAGAAATGTTACCTACTACAAACGACGGACTTGAGTCCATCCAGGTTTTACTCTCGTCAACAGAATCCACAGGAGAATGATATGCACTAGAGCTAGCACTAGCCGCTAACTCAACTTGTGAGTCCTGCTACATCTTCTGCATCCTCTGCTTCTTTGATTTTATTTTTTCCTTTCTCATAAATGATCTGCTTTTTAACTGAACTAAATATTTATTTACTTCAAAGAAATAACACATAAATGTTTTTTTTTCAGATTATGATTAAATTATTGGTTGTTATACCACTTCACTAGAAGTTTCTAGACGAGTTCACATAAACACGACCACCCTCAACGACGTCATCTTGGCCTCCTCCAACACCACGAGCGATTATAAATAGTTACGGTGCTCCTGTGACATCACATTTTCGCGCGCGAGGTCGGAAAGCTGTAGTATAATGCAGGCTTTAGCCTACGTGGGAAAGGCACACATGTAACGTTTCTTAGTTCCTCTTCCCAGAGAACTACATCTTCCCCTTCCTAGATTGCTCAGAACTACAATTCCCATTCCCCAGTTCATCTTCCCTGTAAACTACAGCTTCCCTGGTCTTGCCTCCTCAGAACTACGTTTCCCATAACCCAGACTCAATCACCCAAATTCAGTACACCTGCTCCCACTCAAGCAGTATATATAAGCACACACATATTCTTGCCTCTTTGCGAGGTATTGTGAGTATTAATCATCACCATTCTGAGCATTCTATTATGTTATTGATATTCCGGTTTGACCTTTGCCTTGTTTATTGATTGTTCTGCCTTGGATTATCCTCTGTACCTTAGCCTGTGTTCTGTTATTGTTATCTGGCCTGAACCCTGCATAGATCATTATTCCGCCTTGGATTATTCCTCTGTGCCTTCGCCGGTGCTGTTGCTGCCTTGAATTGGTAAAACCTGCACATATAAACATTGTTCCTTTTGTACCTTGGAAGAGATTCATTACAACGCCGAGCACTAAAGACACGGATCGCTGAACGGATCGCTGAAAGTCCAGTGGCTATGCATTGTGTCCGAATTCCATTTGGGGGATAATATTTCAGTATATTTGTATATATTTCAGTCCCATGTCTCTGTCTATATATAGGGGTGTGGCACCCAGCATTAACAAGACCTGACAAAGCTCTTTGTAGATCAAAACTTTGTAATTTAAAGTCAAATAAAGCTATGTGGTGGAGCATACACGTGTGTGCAGGTTCTTTTCTTTTATCTGATATATTCTTAGCCCTGCACAGGATTTAGGATGTGTGTTTGATTTAACACTATTGTAACGGCATTCCTCTGGATGTCTAAATATACCATTAATGAGCTGTAGGCATAGTAGCTTCAGCTTTACACGAATGACAATCAATGTAAATCGTTTTCCAACTTTTAATGACCAAAAATTAAGTTTATATTACATGTTATCATACGATAAAACTATATGCTTATGAGCCTAAAGCAGCTCTCATTCTGAACATTTAACTGACAAAAAATGACTTCATTCATATCCTATCATTGGGGCTCTTACAACTATATTGTGTGTTTGTGTGTTACATGGAAAAAACATCTGTCATTTACCAACTGGAATGTGCCAACCAATATCTCAATTGATATGCTGAAGGATCACCACACACCTACAGGGTTAAACTAGAAACAACCCTAACTCCTAGACAAGTTTGGAGGTCTAAGAGGATGGGACAAGCATAATGGTATGTTCATAATCAAGTGGGAATTGACTTTGCATGGTTGGTAAAAATAATTTTGAAAGGCCCTCCAACTTGTATTTATCAGTGTCCACTTCTCCCACACAATGACCTCTGACATTGCTAACTAAGTAAATTACTCCATGTGAAAGTATGTGTAGCCATTAAATGGAACAAAAACATTATTCATAAAAAGCTATCTATTACATAACATAGTTTTGCTTTACATACATCTTAACAAGCACCAATTTTGTATTTTCTGTTTGTGGTTGATTATTAGTTAATTAGGATTTCTTAATCAATTTATATCACATTTATCTATTCAATTGGTAACCACAAACAGAAACAGTTGTGACCACATTACAAACAGTTGTAACCACATTACAACTGGTAAATAATTGGCTCTAGATGCAGAATTTACCTTTTAGAACCTCACAAAATTTTAACTCTGGAGGGTAGAAACTAAGGGAAAGTTTTGTTTAGGTCCTAAGTATAATGATAGCTCAGTAAATAATTCAGTCTCTCCCTCTGAAAAGTTGGAAATTTTAAGTCACCAAACCGTATTTCATTCATACACTCCATATATTGTGATTTGCTTATCAACATTTGCAAACAGCGGTGTAGCACAAGATCCTGGGCCCTATGCATAGGCAGTCCATATGGGCCCCCATGTTCCTCAACCCTAACATATTCCAGACTTTAAGGGCCCTCTCTCCCCTTTGGGCCCTGGTAATCAGTATTGGTTTTACCCCCAGTCCGACGCCCCTGTTTGCAAACAATCAATTATTCTGTCATTTTGTTCTATTTAATATTATGGCAAGTATATTCCATTAGGTGGCAGTGATAAGCAGCCACTTTCTATAACTCTACCCTTGAATCATTACTGCCACGTGGAATACTGTACTGGCTGGTAATAATAATTCATTATTAGTTCTTTAGACGCCTATACTACAAAGCAAGATTTGGGGATAGAGCGGTATCTTCAGGTTGATCCCTGGGTTTTCTTTGTCACAAGGGTGGTTGACTTGTTATCAGGTTGCATTGCCATGGTAACTTAGGCTGCAACCCTAACCTGCTCCGGAGCAAGTTAAAGTCTCTAGATTAACACAAATGAAAATGGCATCACCATCCATAGAAGATCCAGTGGAGCCATAGACAGTATAATAAATGGACGAACAGATGCCACTAATTTCTATGGAGAGCAAGTGAAGTGAATTAGAAGCACTGAGTGTGACGACGTAGATGTGACGTGAGCAACGTGTCAGAGCATTGTAATTCTTCTCGTAGCTTTGCCAAGAGAAATCTGAATCATTCAGAATCTTGCCTCTTTCAGAGAAAGGAGAGCATGAGTAGGAGTTGTCCATGAGCGTATGAGCATGAGCAAATTTTGGTAAGTATTCTGATCAATTATTTTGTCATTTTGACTGTATTCCTTCATGTCCCCCCAATTTCCTGCGAGCTTTTCCTGGACTTTACGGTAATTTCTCTACTCTGCGACAGTAAGTCACGTGGTTATGACACAACAGTTAGCATATTTTCACAAAAATGGTTGCTACGGGGCCATTACGTGAGATACAAGGTAATAGAGCTTTTTGTACATTGTCCTGTTTCTTTAGAAATACACATTGGACAAATAGAGTCTTTAAATGCTTCAGATGTAAATTCATTAGCTGTCAAAGTGACCCCTAAAATGAATGGGAGTAAATGGAATGCTAACGTGAGGTGATAGCCAGGTAGCATCAGAATCCACCCAGGGCTGCTTCAACTTTCGGGTCCAAGCCTACCTCCTTGAGAGGAGCTCAGTGTCCGGATAGTGTGAGGGTCTTTAACGAAAAGCAAGAACATTTAGAGACTGACAAAACCTGTATAATTATGTCATGATGTATAATTTCTATTAATAAGTATGTATGATTGGGCTTGGTGGGATCTTGACAGTAATGTAAATTGTACATTCACAACCAAGTAGAAAGTGGAAGTTACAGTTGTAAAGAGGTATATTCTAATTGGATGCATTCCCATGCGATGAACTCACTGAGAACACTGATTGGCTGATGACAAACAAGCTGTATCATCCAAAAAGTAATAGATTTATTTTAATAAATAATGTGTTATTAATTTAAGTCTGAATAATCATCTTAACAAGGTCATTCTCACAAAGGAAATGTTTACTATTTAGAGTCCTGAAGCTGTATTCATCATAATAATAATGACATCTGAAGATGTTTGGAAATGAACTGGTCTTGAACAATTTATCCAATGTCTATTGGGCGGTTCTGAGTACCAATCCAAAGCTTCACCAACATAATTTGCAGAATGTCTTTACTTACATGGGGTTACAGTTTCAATATTTGAATTGAATAAAAAAACATTCATACATTGCTTATGCAATGGGCCAACAATTGCAATTGCGACCAACAAAGTATCTGTGGGTGGCCCTGTGTAACGGTCCCCAGCCCACCCGATAGCATAGGAGACTCAGGGATCTGCGCTCGTTCCAGGACATATAACACCTCAATCATTTCACTTGTTGATTGTTGCAGATCAGACACAGCTGTTACCATTACTGTCATTACCAAGTTGCTTAAGGTCCTGTGTTTGTCCTTGTCGTTCATTGGCTATATGTAAGGTTAGTGTGTATGTTGTGTTTTGATGTGATTATTATGTTTTGCCCATCGTGGTGGTGTTACTTTGAAAATGTGTGTTTTTCTACATTAAAACACTGTTTATTTTCAACACAACTCCTTTGCATTTGTTTCATTTACTCCCTCAGCCTGGGTGTGTCCATGCCCACCTACTTGGCATCGAGGTCCAACCAATCACATTGCTTTACCCTTCAAAGTCAATTAATGCTCTGGAGCATCAACTCAAACATTTCTATTAATAGCTCCCAAACTGTATATGGTGGAAACCAACACCATCTGAAAGACGAAGGTCTGCTAAAAAGAAAGGGAAGTCATTCAACTGGGTTCATCTTAGCCTGATAAGAGTGAATTTTAAAAATGAGAACCTCTAGCCGTCTCTATGGTGTTTTTTTCTAAAAACCAACCAGACAGGAAGCAGGAAGTGAACATGACATTTTTTAAGTTTAACTTCATGGAAAAAAGATATTAGAGATGCTAACTGATCAAAGATGGTAGATTTCCCTTACAAATAACTAATGGAATTACCAGAATGGTGATATGCATTTGACGAGTGAGTATTAATTTGATATTGTTTTGATACAACTTAGGTTATTTATGGTAACGTAGGTTATTTATGGTAGTTAATTATTTTTTCCCAATTTGATAACAGAACAAGCTATTAGCATATAAATACAATGGCACCTAATAAATGAACTGAATAATAATTTGCAATAGCCTCATTTGAATGGAGCTTTATGTATATGCAATATTCAGCAATCGAATAATATGCAAAATAATAATAATAAAAATATGTTATAGAACCTGAAAGGGAATTAATTCTGCTTTACCTACATGGGGTATTACATGAAAACATACATGCATATGGTGACATTGGCCATGTCATTTATCATTCATACCCTATAATTATTTAATATAGCTCTGAGAGCAAGGTAATGAAGGTTTTACAGATTAGCAATGAAGAGTAAAATCAAATAAAATCTCTGCAATGAGATAAGGCATGCAATTTAATTTGCAACATTTCACTGTCGATATCAGAATAGCCTGTCTGTATGTATAAGAGTAATCCATTTTAAAATGTACCTAGGCCCACCCAAACTGCAAATGCTGGCTACATGTCTGATTGTGACATCCTGTAGCATATTTCAATTTAGAGTAGGTCATAGACTTAACATTCAATATCATTACTGTTGAAATGAAAACATGCTATAAAAATTATAAACATTATTATTAATAATCACCCATACTATATGTGTAGGCCTATTTGACAAATCTACTGTGAATTATTTGCTGCCAGGCTCACAATCTGAATAACAATCACAGCAGTTCAATGTATACCAAGAATAACTGAAATCCTAAAATAATACACACATTTTTATAGTAAAAGCTACATCTAATTTGATAACAATGGAAATTAGGTAGAGCAAGTTGGCCAGCTAAATTAGTGACTTAAAGCTGCACTTTGTAACTTTCCATTAATTTGTCCTGTTGGCCTGAATTGTAGGCCAATTCTTGAAATAATCTTTCATATACTGTATATTTTTTTACTGAACACAGGAATAATAGAGGGATTACACATTATTTATTTTTCCATAATATGCATTCGCTGCTTGTTAAATATTGTGAAATGTTGATTTTGCTATTCTAATATTGTCTAAAATTACTATTATTTAAGTTTCATGTCTTCAACCACTGGATCCAATATGCTAGTTCCTAACGTTTACTAGTGCTAAAACATAGGTTTTGTTTCTTTTTATAGATGGATTAAAACGTTACATAGTGCAGGTTTAAATAATGAAAATAATGATATTCAACATTTTTCTGGATATCAAACTATGCATTAGTGGCTGCCCAATCAGCCATAGACAACCAGATGTGACGAGCGTACAGGTAAGAGTGAAAACCTGCTGACACTGTGGCTCTCCTCATTTGCGTCACTTTGCCAAACCGGATGCTCGCCCTGTGGTTGCGATCCGCCATTAAACCCATAGAAGAACACACTCGCTCTGTAGTCGGTTTGGCACCTGTTATCTAAAGTATCCAATAATTTATTTCCTTGGTAATTCACAACTCCAATGGCTCCAAATACAATCTGATTGGTTGATATGACAAGAGTTTAATCAGATTTTTGGAGCTCAATGTTTTATTCACAAAATAAGATTACCTTTAACCCATGCAAGTCTGCCTCAGATGGAATATCCGGTCTGTCCTCAGAGCCTTTACAGTACATACCAGCTAGCAGAAATGTTCATTGACATCTTTAACCTTTTACATGCCCAGGCAGTTATTCCACTCTGCTTCAAGAGATCCACCATCATCCCTGTCACCACGTAAGTGAAGGTGATGGAGCTGAATGACTACATTGCAAAGCTCTCTTCTGTCATAATGAAAATGGGGGACTGTCAAATATCTGTTCATGTGAACAAAAATAATGAACGGCAACACGCTTGTTTATTATGTATAAAATACTCTGCATATGGCGGAAATGTTTAGCTCTGATCTCCATATCTCTTCCGTCATCATGGTATATTAATTGATATAATCTCTTAACTCATTGCGAGGGGAAATTATAGAACACTATCTATTTGTGCGTTTGTGCGTTCACATGTCACAACTGATTTCTCTGACTCTGCTTGGCATTTCTTGTCCAAATGTAATTTAATCATGTCTTACTTTTGATAACATTGATTTTCATAATTGCATTGATTAGCACACAAAAAACTCAATTACATGTGTGCTCGCATAGTTGTAGTCCCTTGTGTAATGAAATCCCTCCCAAGGTAAAACAAAGGAACAATGTTTATTCTATACAGGTTTCTGTATGTCCAAGGTAGCAACAGCTTAGGTGAATGTACAGAGGACAATCCATAAACACTGAACAAACAATGCACGGGTCAGGCCAGAATATCAATCCAAATAACGTAGGCGAAGGCACAGAGGGTAATCCAAGGCAGAATACTTAAAAAACAATGCAGGGGTCAGGCCAGAATATCAAGACAAGAATATAGGCTACGGTACAGAGGATAATCCAAGGCAGAATACTTAACAAAGAATGCAAAGGTCAGACCGGAACAACAAGACATGAATAGAATGCTCAGTATAAAGAAGTCTTTCCTTAACACAGTAAAGATGAAATCCCTCTGGGAACTGAGGCCGGTGGCCATCTTGGAACTGGGACTGGTAGCCATCTTAGAACTGGGGCTGGTAGCCATCTTGGAACTGGGGCTGGTAGCCATCTTGGAATTGGGGCTGGTAGCCATCTTGGAACTAAGACTAGTAGCCTTCTTGGAACTGGGACTGGTAGCCATCTTGGAACTGGGACTAGTAGCCTTCTTGGAACTGGGACTGGTAGCCATCTTGGAACTGGGACTAGTAGCCTTCTTGGGGGACTGGTAGCCATCTTGGAACTGGGGCTGGTATCCATCTTGGAACTGGGACTAGTAGCCTTCTTGGAACTGGGGCTGGGAGCCACTGTCTTAGAACAGGGACTGGGTGCCCTCTTAAGAGCTTCAAAAGGGGCAGGTGTTTCAAAGACACAACGGGGAAGGATGTAGTCCCCATCCATAGCCTCCCTGACTAAAAAGTCCTCATAGGAGGCTTCGTAGAGGTCCCAAGGAAGATCCTCCTGGACCCAGCCACTGTAAAACGGCTCAATCTCAGCCATATTATTTTAAGGGGAGGTATTCTGTAATGAAATCACTCCCAAGGTAAAAGAAAGGAACAATCTTTATTCTATACAGGTTTCTGTATGTCCAAGGTAGCAACAGCTCAGGTGAATGTACAGAGGACAATCCATAAACACTGAACAAACAATGCACGGGTCAGGCCAGAATATCAATCCAAATAACGTAGGCGAAGGCACAGAGGGTAATCCAAGGCAGAATACTTAACATACAATGCAGGGGTCAGGCCAGAATATCAAGACAAGAATATAGGCTACGGTACAGAGGATAATCCAAGGCAGAATACTTAACAAAGAATGCAAAGGTCAGACCGGAACAACAAGACATGAATAGAATGCTCAATATAAAGAAATCAATACTCACAATACCTCGCAAAGAGGCAATGGAGTGTGTGTCTTATATGCTGAGTGAGTGAGAGCAGGTGTACTGAATTTGGATAATTTAGTCCGGGTTATGGGAAATGTAGTTCTGAGTGGCCAAAGAATAGGGAAGCTGTAGTTCCCAGGGAAGAGCAACTGGGGAATGATACACCTTGCAGTTCCAGCTTCTGCGATAGCTGAATGTGCAGTGTCAGTGTTTGAATCAGAATGTTGATTTATGGATATGTGCCTTACATTAAAAACACTTTTGTTTATTTTAAATCCCCCCCAAAAAATAATCGCATTCATTGCACACCAACTGAAATATTTCAGGTCATTTATTGTTTTAATACTGATGATTTTGGCATACAGCTCATGAAAACCCAAAATTCCTATCTCAAAGAATTAGCATATCATGAAAAGGGTCTCTAAACAAGCTATTAACCTAATCATCTGAATCAACTAATTAACTCTAAACACCTGCAAAAGATTCCTGAGGCTT
>JACXGM010033937.1:0-12128 GCA_016801145.1 Umbra pygmaea
GAGTAGGGTTTGCTAAACCACTATATTACAGAATCACGAGTGGAGTTTGCTAAACCACTATATTATAGAATCACGAGTAGGGTTTGCTAAACCACTATATTCTTGAAAAAGACTCCATGGTGACCACGCAAATTCTTCAAAAGATTCTTTGCTTGATCTCTGATATTTTGTACCATGCCACAGGGTTTGGACCTCGCAACGTTATTAAGCAGGTTTTAAGGCGCGCAATGACTTCCTCATCCGTTTCTGTGTGGTTCAACCTATCCATGATTTTGCCAGTTCGCAATTCGTCAGTGAGTTTCGGTGTTAACTGTTCTGGAAGGATTCCCATTACTATCTGCCAGATATCAATCAGCTCTCAGCCGAATGTAGTTGCCTGGAACATTAATTTCATCCAGTAAATTTCAAATTGTCCTTTTCTGGGTAGCAAACCAATTTTTGTAATTAAACGTTTATTAATTCATTTAATAGTGCTTTGATATGTGACTGGGTTTATTATTATAGTTTGTTACAATGGTCAAATCAAAATGTGGATTGAATAATCAGAAGAACTATATGACAACCCTTTTGTATAAGGGCCAGCAATCACGAATTGAACAACGTTGTTGCAGCTGTTAACAATGACTACATTTACTGTTGAATCCTACAGAGCACCATGGACCAGTTTCTCTCAGCCTTAAGAGAAAATCGAGTTCCTGAGGAGAACCTGGCAAGAATGGCAGAGGACAAGGTGAAGTAGCTACACAATCTAAGTCAATATTCAAAGGCATTGCCTGCTAATGCTAAATTGACAAATGAAGAAGTATTTTGGTCCAATTTGGTTGTTATAAGTCTGTAGAATCATAAATATGATCCATCTGGACATTGATAATGGCATAATACCTTACCTGCACAAGATGGACATAAAATTATTTATATGACCTAAGTTAATACTGGTAACTACTAAATTGCAGCAACGGTTGGACACACACCCTTGCTGTTAAAAACAGATAAACAAAAACAGCTATGACCAGTGTATACATTACATTCCCACTCAGAAATTAACAGAAACTCAAAACACTCATTACTCAAATATATTTAGCCGTGTAGTTCATTCATTTAAATATAATTTTCTACTGGTGAGATAGTTCTCAAAGTTGTCTAATGTGTTCTTTGTTTTCTTTTGAGTGTAACATTGTTGTGAAATAAGTAAAATGTGAAGCAGATTTTAAGTGAGCTACATAGTAACCAGCCTGATCTCTTAGAAATCCGTGAAACTCCCACGGAGTATGAACATCAGAATCTGTGACAGTTCTACGGAATGGCAGAAAATTCTGTGAAATGAACACGGATCAAAATCTGTGGCAGTTTCACGGAAAAACTCCGCAATTGGCACACAATGAGACCTTGCTGTTAACTCGATGTAAGCCTTTCCCAAACCCCTAACCTAACCTTAAACACTCAGAAACCTTGCTGTTAACTAGTTGTAACTTGTGTTATGTCATAATTGATTGTTTGTAACCATGGTTATAGTGAGTAAAAAAATGATAAAAAGCACATTTGCAACACGTCTGCATCGTGCTGGTTTAGAAAACAGAATATATGCAAAGTGTCCGCATGGATTCGAACTCGCAACCTTTGGTATGTGAGTCGCATGTTTATACGCCCGTCCGCCATCCCCAACCTACCAACCTGTGAAATATATGCTATTTACACTCTGCTACGTCATGCTGTGATTCTGTGAAACTGCCACGGATTTAGAAGTTAAGGATCCGTGATTATTCCACGGAATATTCAACCATTCCGTGAAACTGCCACTGAGTTTGAAGTTAAGTATTTCTGAGAGATCATGTTGCAGCAACATGTTGTTGCACATGTTGGTCACAAGGTGGCAATAATGACTCATGTCACAAGAATAAAATGAGTATTTTTCCTTCCAAAATGTTCCTTCATTGTTTTCTACATAGAAAGGTTCTGATATAGTAAAAAAGTAAAAGTAAAAAGCATTTGCATTAAAAGTAGAATTTATCTAAAAAGTTACTCAAGTAAATCTAACTGAGTAAATATAACTTGTTGCTACCACATCTGGATATAAGTGTTCTGTAGAGTCAAATGTTTATACGTAGAAGTCAATCTCTCTGTGAATAGATCTTTCAGAGCCTTCTTTTTCTGAGTGTGATGGTTACCAGTAGGTGATTATGACATTATATCTGCTTTTGTGTTTTAGATCGATCGAGACATTGTAAAGTTCCTTGGAGAAGACAAACTCTCTGCTTTTATTCCTCGATATGAAGACTGTGTCTTTGCCAGAAACTGGAAGGAGGATACAGAGCAAATGAAACAAACTTTAATAAATAGATTAAGAGAGAAGATGAAACTTCCATCCATTGCCTCAGCCACAGCAACCAGCAGCTTTATCTCTAAGCCTACATTTCGTGGGAATAAGAATGCTGAAAAGAAGGAAAATCGAACTTGGCTGGTTGAACTACCAAAATTCTTTGTACAAACAAGTAAGAAGGCCTACTAGGGGTGGAACAAGAGACATAGTTGTAAGCAAAGATGATACTGTATCCACAATTCTTGAAAAAGGGAAAACCCTTTTTTTCCCAACGTTACATCGACGAAAGGCAAAGTAGAGGACTTTGAGTTCATGCTTTCTGTCATTGGTTCTGAGGAGCCCCTTGAGGGTAGTGTCACAGTTGGAAGTTTGTTAAAGCAAACTAATTACAAGATGCTCAGACTATACCTCTGTACAAACTAATTACAAGATGCTCAGACTATACCTCTGTACAAACTAATTACAAGATGCTCAGACTATACCTCTGTACAAAGCCAAATGATTGTAGTGATTCTGAGCTTAGTAATGAAACAACAGACATGCACTTTTCACCTGATACATCCAACACACTTGGGCCAGCTAAACATGCATCTCCATCCTCATCCAGCCCATGGCAGAAATGTCAGTTATTTTCAGTCCAACTTGCCCCTCCGTTCCTTACAGATCTACTGGAGGCTTTCTTCAACTATAACAGCGCAACTGAGAAGGATGTGCTAACTGAGGCAATTAGCAACTTCAAAGGGGCAGATATGGATGAACTCCTTAGCATACTCAGCAGTCACAACTGCTGTGTACTCCCAACTAAAGAGGGCCTTTGGCTCACACCTGTAGTTGTTCTTTGGAACTGGCATCTAACTACAAAGACTATGCAGATTTTATAACAGAATTCATCTCTGTTTTGAAGAGTGGAGAGTGGGTAATGGATTTGGCCTAATAAGACTTTGTTTGCTTAGACAGCAAATGAAAACTGCACGCACACACACAGGCACGCTCACACACACACACACATTCTGAAGTTTAGCAGCATCATCTTTTATATAATCCACAAGTTCTACATGTGGAGGGCAGATGCATTGTCGTAGTAGAATGAGGTAGATTTTTCTTCTCAATTTCTGATCTCTTTAAAATTCAAATATGACAGCTGAAGGCCCTGTGGAAAAAAAAAATCACACTTGAGTTAATATTTCAATAAAGACAATTTATTTACAAAAAATAGAAATTTGACAATGTATTCTTGGACAAGTTGTATATAAAAACTGGCCAACTCTTTGTGGTTGATGTATTTCCATTGTTCTTTGAATTAAACCTAAACATAGTTCATAAATTAGAGTGTAATGCTATGCAGATCTTCAAACCTGGAAGAGTTTATATTGCCAGTACTGTTCTATGTTGTCAGTGTCAAATGTGCTATATATAAATTTTTCTAACCACACTTAAAGGAATATTTGACTTAAGTAGAATCAATCAATCAATCAATCAAATGTATTTTATAAAGCCCTTTTTACAACAGCAGTTGTCACAAAGTGCTTTGACAGACACCCGGCCCGAGACCCCCAAAAGCAAGCAACACAAGTGATGCTCAGTGGCTAGGAAAAACTCCCTAGTAGGAGGGACCTAGGAAGAAACCTAGAGAGAGGCCAGACTCAAGGGGGTGGCCAGTCCTTTTCTGGCTGTACCGGGTGGGGGAACTGAAGGTACACAGCGTATTGTAATAAAGTCAATCCGTGTTCAATTATTGTCCAGCAATGAAGATATGATGGGTGGACTGTGACCATAGTCTTTATGTAGCATCAATACAGTTTGGTGTTCTTGCGAACGAAGAACCAGTTTCAGAAGTCTTACCTGAAAAAGTAGATTAGAAATACATTTGTTGTGACCCCAGTCCTGTTTCTTTTTTGACCGTACCTCATATGTTGGCCTATATGCACATATCATTTATATGCTCCCCCCCCCCCCAATAGGACCCTGCACTTTCCTGGGTCCAAGTTCATGTCATTTAAATGAAAGCACTGGCTTATGAGTTTGCAATGTTTGCAATGAAAATGTTTCATCAATTAAAATCTTTCAACTGTCTTTTTTAAACTGTGTTAAATGTGTAGACTAAGATTTTGTTAGTCAGTTCTAATGCTTTATTACCGTGCTGAATTAGTAATTTCATGGAAAATTACAAGGCTATCTCTGATAAGCATGATATTTAAAGAGGTCCTTTAGAATTTTTACATGTGGACAACTCAAACTTTACAGATTTAATCAGTTAGTCAATCGATTCTATGTCTATCAGTTGGCTAAGAATGTCTTTAGTCGAGGACAGCCCTACGTTACAATGATTTTCAACATTTTCATAGCATGGACCCTACATTTGTTACACTTAAGGGGCACAAACCCTAATTTTATGTAAATTTGTCTATTGGACCCAAATCTGAGAATATTTTTAGTAAACCTATATATGATTTTTTCTAGAATTTCATGACTGGAAAACTCTTAAGTGCCCTTGCTGGTCCCAAGAGCCAACATTATCAACGAGGCCTTCTACACAGAAATCACATTATCTTAGTAAAACATTTCAACACAGCATCAACTGATGCCAAGGCCAATGATACTTGAGAAATGTAAACTTTTGGAGAGGCCTCATTGCTGGAAATGCTATCATTATCATCATTATTAGAACCATGGACAGTGCATCATCTGTCTGTATGCTACAACAACATCAGTGATGAGGCTCTGGCAGGAGTGCTCTTATTAAAGGCCTCAGGTCTTTGTAAAGTCGTTTTGCCTCTGTAGCGTTATGACACTGTGCTATGTTGTTCTCTTCCATCACCATCAACCAGAGTTCTGTTATTAAAGGCCTCAGGTCTTTGTAAAGTCGTTTTGCCTCTGTAGCGTTATGACACTGTGCTATGTTGTTCTCTTCCATCACCATCAACCAGAGTTCTGTTATTAAAGGCCTCAGGTCTTTGTAAAGTCGTTTTGCTTCTGTAGCGTTATGACACTGTGCTATGTTGTTCTCTTCCATCACCATCAATCAGAGTTCATGCAGGTCATGGTCAAAGGAAATGTCTGTTTTCCACAGACAAATGTCCTCTTGGAGAACAATCCCCACTCTTTCATACTGTAGTGGATGCAAATAGTCTTGTGCGTGATAGAGCTCAGGTACATTGTACATCAGACATGGTTTTCCATGATAATTAGAGTGTCCACCTGCTCGAATGTGATGGTTGTCCCACATTGTCACAACGGTGTCTAACTCGCTCTGCAACACAAAAACATGAGGATTTCAGTACGCATGATGACTTATTTTGAAAATTAGTACATGGCAGAAGCCACCTTAACCACATTACACTGTTTATATTTATTATATATCATTATAGCACCATAATGGGGAAATGCAGTATTGTTTTATGCTATGGTGGAGTTATCAGCAGAATAATACTGTGCTCCAGCTTTCACTGTATATATTTATTATATATCATTATAGCACCATAATGGGGAAATGCAGTATTGTTTTATGCTATGGTGGAGTTATCAGCAGAATAATACTGTGCTCCAGCTTTCACTGTATATATTTATTATATATCATTATAGCACCATAATGGGTAAATGCAGTATTGTTTTATGCTATGGTGGAGTTATCAGCAGAATTACACTGTGCCCCAGCTTCCCGCACTCAGCCATAGTAGCCTTCATAATGATAAAGAGTGTTGACCGCAGAAAAAGAAAAGCCTACATATTGATGCCATATAGGCTTGTAGAAGAAGTCCAGAGAGCTCAGAAGTTTAAACACATGTCATGAGGGTTTAGATGTTATGAGGGTTTAGATGTTATGAGGGTTTAGATGTTATGAGGGTTTAGATGTTATGAGAGTTTAGATGTTATGAGGGTGCTCTTTGGTAGAAGACAAACATTCATAAAAGAAGAGGAAACCAAAACCTAGAAACAATCCAAAAGAATATTTGTGGTGATCAAATCAAATTATTATTGCAGAGAGAAACTTATTACATATACCAAATGCAAGCTACAGTATATCCAGGACTCAATGAGGAAACTGATTTCAGTCCTTTTTTATAGTTTTTCTTGCTCTTTATTTTTTCCACATTTTTACATCATATATCTTTTCTTACATTTTGAATAGACATCTACTGGTGAGATCAAGTGCTTTTACCTGTGAGTTCATTGTCTACCTGCTCAGGTGTGTGTAATTAACTTCTACTTAAGGGGAATCTGTTTGCTGTGGGTTACACCCTGAAGAAGGCTGTTGTGCCACAACCATGAGATGTATCCCAGCTCTATATTTATGTACTAGTATGTTGTGCCACTACCATGAGCTGTATCCCAGCTCTACATTTATGTACTAGTATGTTGTGCCACTACCATGAGCTGTATCCCAGCTCTATATTTATGTACTAGTATGTTGTTCCACTACCATGAGCTGTATCCCAGCTCTATATTTATGTACTAGTATGTTGTGCCACTACCATGAGCTGTATCCCAGCTCTACATTTATGTACTAGTATGTTGTGCCACTACCATGAGCTGTATCCCAGCTCTACATTTATGTAATAGTATGTTGTGCCACTACCATGAGCTGTATCCCAGCTCTACATTTATGTACTAGTATGCTTTTAACCATTGTACCTGTTTTGACTGTTCCCCTCCATCCCTCTTTCTTTCCTTTCTCCTCCCTTCTTTCCTTTCTTTCTTCCTTCCTCCTTCACTTCCTCTGTCCTTCCTTCCTCATGATGTAGCCATCTTTATAAAGACAATTTACATTTTTTGCCAGAGTGCTTTTGGTTTCCTCTTCTTTTTGGAAATATGTAGCTACATTTGACCCCAAGTAGCTAGTCATCAATTGGATATGGAGGAAAAGGAAAACAAATGAACACTAAACAGTAGTCTATATCAAACCCTGGACAGCGCCACTTTAGCTTCATCATTTAGTTACATCTGTAGTTCAGATACTGAAAACAAAATCCCATGTAGCCCTATGTGAACCCAGTATTAAGCTCTACGTTAACACGATAAATAACATGGCCGATGCCCAGCTTTATGCAAATGAATCCGTTGAACACGACATGGCTATCCAGTAGAAGTAGAGCACAGAGGAGACGGGGGAAGGCTCGCCGTGGGTCCTTTTTTGTAGATGTAGCAAAAATGGAGAAACTAATTTTGGCTGTAGCCAAGCTGTAATTGAGGAACACCCATCAATGTACAAATTGTGGGTAGCGTTGCGACACCATGCGACAACATGCTTCAGTCGTGTCAGACAAGCGGATCTGTATCTTCAGGGCTGGCATTGCGTCCCCGGCATGGCTCTCGTGCGAGGCTGGCCAGCGGTCAGATGGACGGTACAGAACACACACTCACAGATGCATACACACTCACAGAAACTCACACACTTGCTTAAAACAACAACCCTGGCATGAAAGTGTATAAGCACGATTACAAACACGTGCACACGCAGGCAAGCACACATTTCTGCATCCAAACAAGCAAATGCATGTGTGCAAACAGCCACGTGCTCTGGCCTCAGTGTGATGGAGCCTCCATCGGTACCTTAGCTTCCAGGACAGGGGACCACAATCAGTCACACTGAACAAGCTTTCCCACGCAAGAGGGAGCGGGGGATGAGAAGAGAGGAGCTAGGGGCGGGGTTAAATAAAGAAGAGGAAGCTAGGTGTTCCAGAGGGGGACAGAGGATGTGATGGCGGTAAAACAAGAGGAAGTAAAGACATTGGTGAAATACAAACAGTATTCCATATTATACTACAATAGTGCGGTTTACATTAGTGGTGGACTAAGAGTTCTGAGATATCCATCCTTGAATCTTAGTATGCAGCTGTGGTGTTAAAGTCTACTTTGACATGATGTTTATTATGTCATCATTCCTGTTTCATGTCTGACGTGTAGGAATATTGTTTTCACTTCTCATCTTAAATCTAAGGGGGACAATACAGTGGATGTGATCATTTGCATGACTCGTGTGGAAAACCAATCAGTTTATTTCCGCAATGTGTACTGATAAGGTTTTGCTGTGGTTGGTTTAATCAATTCTGGCATTACAAAAAACACATTCCTTTGCATGAGCTAGGTCAGTAACATTGTTTTAATTAGCATTCTGTATTACCATGGAAATTATTACATCACCATTTATACTTTGCATGTGACGTCACATCTACTGGCAGGTGGGTGAGAACATCCTCCTCCTAGCAACGAAACCTAGTAAGCTAATCAAGGATCTTGCCAGGATGTCGGCAGTTTTACAACATGAAAATTGGTGTTTTAAGGTGAAAATTACATGCCAAATAGTAATAATAATAGAATGCATGAATTCATGTACCCTTACCGTAAAGTGTTACCAGTGTGGTTATTCCAAGGAGGTAGGCTTGGACCCGGAAGTTGATGCAGCCCTGGGTAAATTTTTTATTTTCTTAATTTAACCTTTATTTAACCAGGTGGGCACGTTGAGAACAATTTCTCATTTAAAACGGCGACCTGGCCCAGATACAGCAAAAAGGTGCAAGTACTGAATTCTGATGCTACCTAGCTATCACCTCACGTTAGCATTCCATAGACTCCCATTCATTTTAGGGTCACTTTGACAGTGAATAAATGTACATCTGAAACGTTAATAGACTCTATTTGTCCATTGTTGACAGGACAATGTATGAAAAGCTCCATTATCTTGTATCTCACATTATGGCCCCGTAACAGCCGTTTTTGTGAAAATGCTAACTGTTGTGTCATAACCATTGGACTTTCTGTCACACAGTAGAGAAATTACTGTACAGTCCAGGAAAAGCTCACAGGCAATCCAGGGAGGTGAGGGCATACAGTCAAGAGAGAAGTCCACAGAGAGTCCATGAAAAGTATCGGAAACTAAATATTTCAGCAACGTTTTGATGGATTGGAAATACTTTCTACTCATGCTCTCCGTCTCTGCAAGAGGCAAGATTCGGAATGATTCAGATTTCTCTTGGCATGGCTATGAGAAGAATTACAACATTCAGACATGTTGCTCACATCACATCTATGTCATCATGTTCAGCATGAGGCTGTGCAGTACGCTCGGCTACCTCCGAAAAAGTGCTTCTAATTAACTTAACTTGCTCTCCATAGGAATGGTGTCTGTTCGTCCATTCATTTTACTGTCTATGGGTTATTCTAACCAACAACACACACACACACACATTGTTAAAGTCATACGCTGGATGCTTATTAGTCTTTCTACGTGGGTTTAGTTAATAATTGGGCAATAATAATACCACATCAGCTATGTAACCGCTGACAACCAGGACAATTTCATAGTGGTTGGTGTAAACCGGGACATTTTAGCGTAAGTATGCATGAAGACTTCATCCCTTGATGGAACAGATTAGTAAACATTAGCAAACTTTTGCGGGAAGCTAGCTAACTAGTAACACTTTTGCTATGATTATAAAGATATTACTGTTTTTCACCTACGACAGCGTTGTTAACCCATCCACTCGTGAAAAAACGATAGCTATCCGTACTGTTGTAGGCTTTTTTTTGTGCGGTGTAAGGTGACAAATTCTCTACAAGATAGATGTAAATATCTCAACTCCAAGTCTAGTAGAGATTTGCAAGCTTCAAAGCAATGAAAACATCAGCAGGTGCTGTGTATGGATCACAAGTTCTGAGTGTGTTCATCTTTTCATGATATCGAGTGTAAAAATGAACAAAGGTCTTTTTCTGTTCGTCATTTTCTGTTCGTTTTTCACTCAAAATTATATGTTGTATGCTTATAATTCACGTCGTAGCTGGTTAGCCTAATAACTGTCCAGAAGGTGGTGCCCCAAACCCGTAACATTTCCAAACCTGTAACATTTCCAAACCTGTAACATTTCCAAACCCGTAACATTTCCAAACCTGTAACATTTCCAAACCTGTAACATTTCCAAACTCAATACATTTGTTCTGTACAATCAACATGCTGTAGTACTTCTAATATTTCATGTGAGTCAGTTCCATGTGTTAGATGGTATGTTAAGGCTTGGCAAGATCTTTGTTGAAATTATGGTTTCAGGAGTCAGGTTGCGGTTGATAATAGAATGTTTAATAAAGTACTTCTCGTTATGGTTTACAGGGTCATCTCATAACAAGGCATCAAAACGTGTAGGGAAAAATGCCCCAAATGATCATAGGGAACTGGTTTATATAGCCTTGGCATTGTTGTTCACACACCTCGTAGAAGAATCTCCTCAGATCCATGACTGTCTCATGCGAGCACATGTGCCAGTCACCTTAACTTCTGTCTAGCGTCTAACCAACCTGGCCTCGCTAGTTGTTATTCAAATAACTCAGTAACCATTATCTGTCTAGTGTCCTGTCAGTAAAATGTCCTGTTCTATTAGTCTGAATGGCATCTACATGTATTAGACATGTGATGGAATTACAGTCTAACCTAGAATAGATCATATAGTTATAAGCAGTCTAATATATAACAGAGTTATAAACCATAAGTCCTAAACCATAAGCTACTGCTTATGCTGATATTATAATATAAGAACTGTAAGGGATATCTCTCCTCCTCACTCACTTGCTGGGCCTTGCTTCCTTGTCTCAGTCACATGTTGTAATAGTGAACAACTACCCCTATCCTAAAGGAAAGTCTTATCTGGCCTGACCATGAATCTTCTCCTTGTCTGTCTTATATCTCTTAGAGTCCCCCAACAGGCCTCAACTATAGCTATACAACTCTCCCTAATAGTAATACCATTCTAAACTGTTCAAACTGTATTTAAACATGATTATATAGAATCTACTTCTCAACACGACACAACATCGCTCTTAATCGATGGGATGTCGTGAAAGGTATATACAGAATATTTTCTGTTAGATTTTAAGATTTTAAAGTTAATGTTTGTCTTGTGATGTGTTTTTCCATTTCTTTACCAAACTAACTTGAGCTAGTGCAGACATTGCATCCCAGCCTGGACCTACTAATTACCCCAAACAACACACCAAACTACCCAAAAGAACCCAAAACTACACCAAACTACCCAAAAGAACCCAAAACTACACCAAACTACCCAAAAGAACCCAAAAGAACACAAAACTACACAAAAGAACAGAATTCAACAAAAACATACCCAAAAGAACCCAAAAATACCCAAAACTACACAAAAATACCCAAAAGAACCCAAAACTAGTTAAAACAACACTAAAGAACCCAAAAGTACCCAGAAGAACACAAAACTATCCTAAAGAACACAAAAATCCCCAAAATGGATGCAAAACGTCCCATCAGAACAAAATATCTAATAGATAAAAGACAAATAATATTGTGGTTAGTTTTGTTAAGACACTTTCTTTCTAGATTAATGTACAGTAAGTATGGGATACATTGAGTTCTTTATTTTCTCAAATTGTACAAGTCCCTGCTAGGCAAATCCCTACTTTACCTTGACTCAAGACTTTTCACTATTTCTTCACCCACTTGAAACCTGCGCTCCAACATGTGCAATCCACTGATCATTCCAAGTCAACAGTTCCTTTGGCAGCCATTCTGTTCAGTTCTCTGCAGCCAATGGACACTTGTATCACTCATAACCCTTTTAAAGTTCACCTGTCTGAGCTGCTTTCTGATCACTGACTTTGTTAGGCACATTATCTCACAGTGTTGCACCAACGTCCTCAAGGAAGAAGACTAGTATGTTCCAGAAGCTTACAGGAACAGCCAGCAGATCCAGCCTCACTCTGCCTTCCATTGGAACCTTGTTAGATCCCCCAAACCACCACCAGGGGGCTTCTCCAGGGGTGAGGCACCAAGCTGTTATTATCTGTCCAAACCACC